>JAKCPI010028733.1:0-24077 GCA_023213315.1 Euborellia annulipes | reverse complement strand
AATATTTTAAAACAAAACACATAAATATTTAAACTAATTAAAAATAAAGGAAAAAGAAAAAATTATTTGTCAAAGTGAAGGAAATAGTGAATGAGTTTATAAAACCAATAATCTATTTAGTTTATATAATGCAGATAGTAAATTAAAAATAAATATTAAATAATTAAAAGAATAAAAGAAAATGAAATATTAAAAAAAATGAAAATAGACAGACGGACAAAGAAAGGTTATCCCTGTTGAATCACGAGTTTAGAATATTTTTAATTATTTTAATTTATTGAAAATAATAATCCTGAACCAATTAAATAAATATTCAAATGCATTACTGACCTTAAAAAAAATAAAATATTAAGATTAGAAAATAAAAATAAGTTGATGTGATGACACGTGAAAAATATTTTTCATAGGCAAAGTCATGGATGAGATAAAGAGACGCGGCATTCGCTTGCGTTTTCAATGGAGTACAACTCAAAGCAATCGAGCTTCTCGATTTTATTATTTCTAATGAAAAAAATTATTATAATTTATATAAAAATAATTAAATATAATTTATTCTATTCAAAAAATTAAATTAAATCAATATATAAAATATATTTGAAAACAATTTATGAAATGTCAGATTCTCTCTCATAGGTGCCAAATTTGAAATTTTCTTTTAATTCCTTTAACTTCTATTCAGAAATATTCAAATAATAATTGATTTTTTCTATTACTCTTTTTTAAATGGTAGGGAATTTAAATTTAATTATATGTGTGTACACGTTGGGTTTGAATCTCGTTGAATCCAAGGCAGAGTTGGCGGGTATAAAACTATCGCGGATAAAACTAGGCCGATGTATAAAAAGTATAAAACTGTAAAAAGCCAACCCCCCCCTCCTGAAAAAACAGCTTAAAAGCTTTTCATATTTTATAATGTTTTAAAGCATTGACGATGTTGTTTGCTTTTTATTTAGTGAATAATATAATCAAAATGTTAATAATTGAAAAATGAAATTTTATTTGAATTTTCTTCCTCGTCGGGTTTGTGCATGCGCATCTAGGTTTTATACGTTTTATACAAGTTTTATCCGCAATTTTTGTATAAAACTGCAATATCGTGTATAAAACCCAACTCTGATCCAAGGTTGAATCGAACAAACCTAAAGCTAACATCACAAGTATTATAAAGTAAAGAGTGAAATTAGCAACGTTAAATAATTTGATATTTTCATTTTCAATTTATTAAAATAATGTCGACCTGCCTTTAATGGTTCTTTAATGGCGATTATATCTTTTACAAATAAAAGTTATAATGGCAGACGACTCAAATGAAGATCAATGGCTTTATGGAGATTCAAATCCAGATGGCGAAATTTCTCAAGATAAAAATGATTTAGATGAAGCTAAAAACGATTCCGTTCCAGGGAATAATTTTGAAGCGTTACCATCACCTTTACGAGAAGATTCAATTGAGGAAGAACCTAACCTAAAAGTATGTTGTAATACAATATTTTTTTTTTTTTTTTTTTTTTTCTATTTCTTTATATTTTATTTTTTTTTCTTTTTAAGCCAAATGAAAATGAAACGACAACGGATGATAATTTTCGACCGCCGATCGAAGTTGAAGAATCCAGGATGAGTATTGGTGAAGAGGAACAAGCTCAAATTCGTTTAGTTACTGGATCTAGCGAACCAATTGGTAATAATATTTTAATTATTTTTTAAATAAAATAAAATAAAAACAAGCAGGCACAGAAAAAATAAAAACGAATTAGCCTACTTAATTATTTTTTTCATATTTCATAAATAATTTCACTTATTTATTTAATTTGAATAAGATATTATGAATAATCACCTCGATTCGGACTTAACTATTTATAGGAATATTTAACAAGTGTTTGAGAGTAAGTTTATTTGAATCGTTTATTTCAGAAAGCACCTAAGTGCGCTTTTTTCAACTTTCGGAAAACTAAAAAAAACTGTTTTGCAGCCTAAGTATAGGTCTAGTCTTCTTCAAATATTTTTTTACCAAATCAAAAACATGCTATTGGGATAATCTATTTAAAAAATTATTTTTTTCCTTTAAATTTTTGAGTAATTAATTTTTGAAAAAATTGCACTTAGGTGGTTTCTGCAATAAATGAGTGATTTTTTAAAAATTATTATTGAAATTAAGTCAAACCATTAATTTTTACCTGTTTTGGTATCAAAGGTAAGTAACAGGCACACTTAAGTATAAAAAAGAGTGTTTTTTCTATGCCTAAATCGAAAAATACAAGTAGACTACACGCTACAGTATGTCTATATACACCAGCGTATATACAGAGACGTACTGCAGTCCTTTGAGCCTAGCATTCCGAATAATGTTCCCTTTGTATTTTTCTTCGTGCACAACTCCACGCCTACGCCTGGGAATAGGTTCATCATCTGAACCATATCAGGGGGGTTTGGGGGTTAAACCCCCATTGGACCAACCATGACTAGATATTTAACTCTATAATACAAAATACTTTTTTCTCTCTATATATTTCATATATAGGGTAAGAGAAATAAAATATAATAATTTTCTCTAGCTTAAAAAAAAAATTAAATAAAACGCAAAAAATTCGAGAAAATTCAGAATTTTCCCATTGAAAAGAATTGATTTTGTTATGCTTTATAAAAAATTAAAGCCGCTTAAAATTGATTAAATCTCGCAAATGAAAAATAATAAAAATTATTATATAAATAAATTTTTTATTTTTTCTTAAAGAGGTCTGAGATAGGAGTCTGGTCAAGAGAAACACATAGAGACACACCCCGGTATTTTAGGGCCATATACATAAATTTAAGAGACTTCATTATTTATTGCCTGATACGAGTTGATTGAAAAATTGCGCACTTAATTAAGAAAGGGCGGGCCGACCACCTCGAGGGGAAGGCCAGGGGGGCGAAGCGAAGGTGGGGTAAGTGGCTAGTCATATATTTCATTAGACGCCTTATACTGCCCTATTAGTCGGGGAGGGGGGAGAATAATCCTAAACCCCCCATCAAAATTTCTGGCTACCCTATGATCTGAACTATCCGACATGGCTTAAGAACTATATAATGTAATAATAAACAACAAAATAACACCTAATTTTCACCGAAAACTCACGAAAACTAACTACTCAGTGTTAGGTAACCTTTGAATCAAACCAGCGAGTCACAAAACACGTGATGTCTACAGGGCACGAGTGAAAAAGAACCTAAGCGACGACGCTTGGGTTCTTTCTGAAATAAACGGATTATTTTCAAGGCTGCCAAATAGCATTGCTGATAAGGAACATTGGTTATTTCGGCACTAAAAGATGTATTTACCTTTAAATTGTACAGTAGCACCAAAAACACGTTTTTTGAAATTTTGTCCCTTAGGTGGTTTCTGAAATAAACGATTCATTTGTTGGTGTGCCAAACGTCCAATGGTCTCCGGAATCTCCAGCCTATCCGGGGCATTGATTGCTGCAAGCTTTGCACCAGGCCTCCGGATCCTCAAATACACCAACAAATACATTACCCTATATATATATGCAGTTGGTTTGCATTTTCCTACCTAGAGAATCCCCGGGGTCATGGAACGTTTGAGTCATTAACAAACAAATCTACATTTTCAAATATTTATATACAATGTTATCTATAAATATATTCATTTGAAAATGTTGATTTCTTTAAATTAAATTTTATATTTAATTATACTAAATGATTTTATCAACTCTTGTGAGTATATAAAAACGTTTGGTATGATTTTGAAGAAATTTTTTTACAATTGAATTAAAATTTTCTTAAAAAGTCAAGCCAGGATTTAAGGCGATTGGCCACCAAAATTAACAAAAAGTTATTTCAGTATGGGTGGCTCAAACTAGCCACTGTAGGATTTAATAACTGGCCAAATATATATAATACATTAGCCAGACATGAAAAATCAAAAACTCATTTGGTAGCTATGTTAAGATGTACAGTGAGGGACAATATTAAGTCCCACCCACGCGTTTTCTACTTGTGATTATTTCATTATTTTTAAAAAAATTATATATTTTTTAATGGAAACTTTCATGGTTCAAACCTAGAAAAATTTCCAATAAAGATTTTCATTTTCTTTTATAAAAACAATGAAATAATCACAAGTAGAAAACGCATGGGTGGGACTTAATATTGTCCCTCACTGTACAGAGCTTCAAAAAAGACTTTCTGTTGAGCAAACAATAGATAATGTTCAACAGAAGTTGTTGAACCAAGAAAAAGTTGGTTTGTATAAGATATTTGAAAGATTATTTTCTGAAGTTCAGTTTTTAGCTGAACGAAATATTTAGAGGATCCATCAAAAACCAAGGCGATGCACGAAATGGAAATTTTCTAGGAATACTTGAATTACTTGGAAAATTTGACCCAGTAATGCAGGATCATATACAAAGAATCGCCACAAAACAAATACACCAAAGTTATTTAACCAAAACAATTCAAAATGAAATAATAAACTTAATAGGCAACAAATTAAAAAATAAAATTATTGAAAATATTTTACTGTGATTCTTGGAATTCTGGATTTTTTTAATGTATGAAGAAGTTTACCTTATTATTGATCGATGACTTGATTTATACATAGGCGCCGCAAAAAAATCCAATCGGGCGCCGCACTTATTGGATCCAGGCCTTAAAATACTCTAGTTCGATGTATACTTTTACATTTCCAAATTCTTTATAGCCTCATTGTAGAAAAATTTTATTAATATACACTCAAACATTCTTAAATAAAAAAAAAACGTCTTGTAATTTTCCAGGTTCATCAATAGATAACGCAGCTTTGACTGAAAATGGAGATGATGATGACGACGATGACAGCGATGACGATGTCCAAGTCGTAATTGGAGATATTAAAACATCTCCTACATATTCAAGTTTAAATATTAAACGAGGAGGTCTTTTGACCTCTTCTGGAACTGCTGGAAATGAGAAACTTAAAGTATATTTATTTATTTTTTGTTATTTTCTCATTAATACCAAAATATTAACTTTTTTTTTTTTTTTTTAGCAACCCGGCAAATTTTCTATTGAAGAATTCGAAGCTGTTGGAACGATTAATGGAGTGCCTGCCCATGAATTCAATTTGGACTCGATGGAAGATAAACCTTGGAGAAAACCAGGAGCGGATATTACAGGTAATAAAGTTAATAGATTTCAACTACACAGTCCTTGTTTTGTACTCGTTATGCGAAACGCCGTTCGTTAAGCGAGTCAATTTTTTACAATTTGTTTTGCTCGTTATGCGAATTACACGTTATGAGAGGTGCTCGTTAAGCGAGGTTCTAATGTATTTGTAGGGGTGTTTGTTTGTATGTGACAGGGGCGTCTAGAATATCGTCAAAAAAGGCTTTACGTATATGTGGACGACCCCTTAGAATTAAGCCAAAAATTTATTTATTTCATATGGGTTATAAATATGGAACGCATTGTATATATATATATTGCAGGCCAAACTGTTTTTTAGGACAAACTTGCTGGGATCCCGAGCTAGTCTGTTTCGGTCCGTTGCAATTAAGTTCCATAAATAAAAAGAAAAATTAAAACTCCTTTAGGAAATTCTTCTGCTTCGAAAGTGTAAGCCAGGTCAATTTTCATTTAACTTTCATTTATTTATTTATATATATAATTCTTAATTAAAAGGTGTCATAACACAGCTGGTTTCATTTCTCTCTTGACGCATCAATAATTTTAAATATACCAGTAATAAAATTGAGATGAGAGGAAATTTTGTCATATGCTTAATTCCGATTCCGGATCGGATAGATGAAATGATTTTCTAAATACTTAAAAGTATTAGTTTCTTTGAAATCTTTTTTTTTTTATTGTTTTAGATTATTTTAACTACGGCTTCAACGAGGAGACTTGGCGTGCCTATTGTGAACGACAAAAACGAATCCGTGTGCATGAATCGGGCGTGGGCCTCGCTCAATTGGGTAGCACGACAACCACAACTGGTACTGGTCGAGGGGTTATTCCCGTCGCAATTACAAATGATAATTCTAAATATTCAGGATTTCTTGGCCCTAAAAAAGCTGGGCCACCTCCTGGTAGAAAAATGGCCGGCACAATTGATGTTATTGGCGCAGGTGGGTTAGCCTCGCGACGAGGACTTGATAAAGGACAAACACCACCGAAAGAGAACCAAATTATACAAGTGATGACCGCCGACCGGAGAGAGTATAGTCGAAAGCCAGGTTTCCCGGATATGACGGTGCCACCGCCATTGGGGGGTGGAGGTCCGCCTCCTTCCGCTGCACCTCCTCCACCTCCTGGGTTCGAAATGGGTGGTTTCAATGATGACTACCACGCTCCTGACTACTTCAACAACGAGGATGCTTATTATCACGCGTACGAGCCAACCCAGGATTCGCAATGGGACCCGACTTGGCATCCTACTGGACATCCGGATGTTAAGGTATTAACTCCTCTTGGTGGTGGTGGTAGTGGTGGAGGTGGCACAACAACAGCGACCGCTGTTATTGTGCCTTTGGGTACCTCCGAGACGTCGAATCAGGATTCACAGGGTTCGGGACGTTGCTCGAGCCGGGAACCATCCGAACTGATGATGGGTCGAGGATCGCCGACGTTTAGTCTAACGGGACCGGCGGATGCGAGCAACAGCAGCAGCCGGGAACATCGTAGCAAGGATCGACATCGATCACACCGACATCGGTCCAGATCGCGTAGCGGGGAGCGGAGCAGTCGACGTAGGCACAAATCAAGATCTCGCTCGCCTAGTCATCGGAGCCATAAGAAAAAGAAATCTCGCCGATCAGAGCATGAGAAAAAAGAAGAGAGTGATTAAGTAATCTTTCTTTTTTCTTTTTCTTTGAAAGCCACAGCGAACTAGAAAATATTTAACTTTTAAGTGAGCAAAAAAATTTTTTGTTTTTTTTTTAAAGCCAATTTGCAGACAAGAAGGCATCGAGAGAAAAATTCTTTTATTTTATGCCCTGATCATTGATCGTTGATCGTTCGTGCCATCTTGTCTGCAAATTCGAAGGCCTTGTGAATAGGAAAATCGCCTCTTCTTTCTCTTCTGTGACTTTCACTTATTATTATTGACTAAATATTAGTTTTAAGTTGAAATTGAAATTTTTTTGAATATTTTATTAAAAAAAAAAAAATAGTTTAATAAGAAACTATTTTTTTTTAATCTATTATTTTTTATTCATCATTTTTATTAAATGAATGATATTATAATTTTTTTTTTTTAAATAACTAAGTTACTCTTTCATTATAATAAGATTTTAAAATAATACTTTGTTTTTAGAACAAAAAAAAATGTGGATTCTTTGGTAACAAAAAATGATTTATTATTATTATTATTATAAATTTATTTTTTAAATAATAAATAAAATAATAATCAGATTTCTTTTTTTATTTAATAACAGCTTAATTTCTAGTTTGACCCCCCATGACGTAGGTGCATGCCGTTTTTACTCTAAAAGGCTATTTAACGTGACGGAGATAAAATAATCGGATAAACCTCCTTTCTTTCACTGCCCTCTAGGATGAAATTTTGGCCTTTGGGAACCGTCTAATAACATTTGAGGTAAAAAATTGAAATAAATTATATGATAAAAAATAAATTTTACATATATTTTCAGAAAAAGAGGCGACTGAGCAGTAAAAGGAGGTGTAAATAAAAAGCCATAAGTTTTTTTTATCAAAGCCATCAGTTAAATTGGAGAGTGTATGTATGTATATAGAATGGGCGAGTATATTATTTTAATACATGACATTTGTATATAAATAATCATGTATATAGCAAAATGCCCTCAATATCCCAAGCAAAGCATTCCCCCTATGTGAGTCCGAAATATCACAAATAGAATTTTTGACATTTTATTGTAGAGGATAATATCCTGTAAACCAAACTCAACTTCTACACTCGTAATATTAATATATAGGACTACTGTTTTTTTTTTTTTTTGTTTTTTTCATTTATCTCTTCATATGAAATGTGACTAGGCCTGTACAATAATAATCGATTATTAACCGATTATTTTCTTTAAAAATAATCGACTATTAAAAGAACAAATAATCAATTATTTTTCACAATCGATTATTGGCCTAATAATCGATTATTTTTCATGAAATGAAAAAAAATGTATGTATAATCGATTATTTTTCCCATAATCGAACAGCCCTAAATGTGACTAGATAATTATATCGTTATATATATAAGCTTATAATATATACGAGTGTTCTTCAAACTTTGTCATCCCAGGGACTATAAGGTTTTTTGGGAAATCCCATCCCATCCTGACAAAAATATATCTTAGGGCCCGTCAATAATAATATTACTTTATCAGAAATCACATGCTTATCTTGCTGTCATTCTGAGAAAGTAATGTCATTATTATTGACCGTTAAGGGGCCCTTTAAAATAGATTAATATGTTTTAGGTACAGTGAGGGCCAATATTAAAGCACTTTCCCATTTGATTATTTCTCTGTTTTATTTTATAAATAGAAACTTATATAGTTCAAACAGAAGAGAATATTTCCATTTTTTTTTATAAAAACAATGAAATAATCACATGTGATAACGGATAGAGTTGTTTTAATATTAATGTACCTATTCTTTATGTAAAGCAAAGAAAAATATTTATTTTTTATTGAATAAATGTCAACATGAAATTGATGTAATTTACTCATGAATAGCATTAACTCCAGGGTCACCTACCATAGGCGCCGGAACTGGGGGGGGGGGGGGGGCAAGGGTACATTGCCCCCTGGCATTCTATGGGGGGAGGGCAGAGAGGGGCAATATGTCTTCTTTTATTTCATTAATTTTTAAAAATGATATATTTTTACTTTTGAAAAATAAAATCTATATATATATATATCTATGTTCACAGGCCTGATGATGGTCAACCTTGACCGAAACTGAGCATTTGCAATATCAGTCGTCTAGCACAAATATATATCCTCGATATAATTCTTTGAATTATTATTTTCCTGCTCTTCCATCTGCAAATTAAGCGAGTAATCCTTCTAAATTCTCCATTCAACTAATTCTCTCGTGCTGTTTCTTCTTCTTTTTTTAGAATCTTCTAAATTAAAAAAAAATTAAAAGCGTAAGAAATTCATTTTTTTCCAAATTTTTTCCAAAAATTTTTGTTAAAATCACTACCAAATTTTTTAAAATTTTAATTTTATCAAAATTGTGATTTTATTTAAAATTTTTAAAGTTTTATAGTAGATATGTTTTTGTTTTATATCATTTGAACATATTAAATTATTTTAATTTTCTAAAAAAATTTTTTTGCCCCCCCCCCCCCCTATTCAAATTCGTTCCGGCGCCCCTGTCACCTACCCTTACATTATATTTAGTGACAACACAAACTCTCCAAGACTATTTCTTTTGGTGTTATCTGCATTCGCACTTCTATATAATTAATATTCAATAAATGGCTCGATTCGGACTTGACTAGTCATACAGATATTTAACAAATGTGCGAGTCAACGTGCAAGTGGGAATTTGTTGGTGTAGGTCGTGTTCCGGTGGCCTGGTGCAAAGGAGAGCCGGCGAAAGGCTGGAGATCCTGGGTTCGCTTCCTGGGGCCATGGGACGCTTGGCCCTCCAACAAATAAACATATTTTAACTTATATAAATCTTTAGTTTATAGACACTACTCAACTATTGTGATTATTTTTCCACTTTTTATTTTGACTCGCAGAAATGTACCCTGGGATTCGACAAAACACAGTTACTAAAAATTACAAGAAATCTCTGAGGTTCCAAAGGTGAACGGCGCGTACAAAATATTTAAATCTGACGGCTCTTTCACACTCTCTTATTTGACTGATGATGGCATTATATCATTAAAACCGAAACGAGAGATTTCTTCTTTAAATTTTATGGTTGGTTTGAAAGTTACTTAGAATCTATTAATGGACATTTGCACTTTTCGCCAGCCTGCTGTAAAGACCGAGACCGAAAGCCAAAACGTTCTCCTAGAGGGCAGAGATGGATGGGGTGCCGAAGGTGGACGGATTCTGCTATTGAGGAATTAACGCCAAATGGAGTTGATACAGCTTTTGATTTCATGAATTGTTATGATTTTGGCATTAATCGTTATATAGCAGTCTTTTCCCATAGATGTGTAAGATGATCCTCTTCCCATCTGTCTTGAACCTGAAATGCCAAACGAAGAATTTCCTCTTCCCTTTCCTAAATAAGATTTTTATAATAAAGACGTTTTTATAATTTTTTTTTTTTATTATTTATTCTTTATAAAAAAAAAATCTTGAAGATATTTTTCTTTTACAAATTATTTATGAAATCTACAAATGAATAATGGAACAATGTATTTGAATGATACAATTATTTTCACAAAATATAATAAATAAATACAATGCAAAGTTTGTTCTATGGAAGTTTTCTAAATTAAATAAAATTATGATATATTTATTTATGGGCGGAATAAATAGACAAATCAAAATGGCAGTGGCGCAGGCAGCTCATCGTCGAATTCGTTTTTATTTTTTGGGGAAGTTGTCTGAATAAATGAACTTGCTGGGCCGACGCGCCCTAATTACTCAAAACCTTGGAAATTTTAATTTAAATATTGTTAAAATTTTGTTGCGCGCCTCTGATTTTTTTACTTTAAATGATAATTGATTTGCAGATCGATATCTGTATGCGCGTGTGTATGTGTGTGTGTGTGTGTTGAATAAACATCTATTCCGCCATTACAATTTCGAAATCATGGAAAGCTGATTTTAGTCTTTTTCTTTTTATTTACTCTATGAATATATAATGAAAAATATAATACAAAAGAATATTGTTTCTTATTTCTATTGTCCATATTTACTAGAAATAGCAATTTCGGATCAAAGACAAAAAATTTCTTCCAAATGACAAGAATCACAGATTGGTTTTTACTTTTTTTTTTTAGTTCAGAGATGTCAAACTCGCGGACATTTGTCATTCCGTTTTGTAGCTATTTAAAAAACACTGGATAATGAAGAAGGGTGTGAGGAGAACACGAAACGTTGTCTCTTGAGAAATAAAATTTGTTGAAGGGCTGGCCACAAATTGCGGAGAATTCTCGCCAGTTTGACATCCCTGTTTTTTATAATAGTTAATATAATAGAGTTTATATTTACAATTTTTTTTTGAATATTAATATTTTATAGGTATCTTTTGAAATTTAATAAAAATATCAATGAAAATTAGCGCCTCTTGTTTTGATCAACTTGCAAAACTCAACTCTCCCCACCCTCTTCATTTTGCTGGTGGATCAAGTGACTCGAGATCATGGGACAATCGACCATACCAGCAAAACTCACTAAAATATTATATACGGAAACGTATATTGAAAATAAACTCTAAATTTTTTATTAAATACAATGTGATTTGGAAATATCGTTTTGTATTTAAATAAAAAAATATTAGCGTTATTTTCTCAAGTAAATCAACTTCTTCAGCAACACCACTTAAGGATTAGTATTTATTTTAAAAAAAAATCTAAATTATTATCAGTCAATATTAACCTCTTCCTTTAAAAAATTTGAGGCCATTTTTACACCCCATGCGGAACCAGAGCCGGGGGTCCCTGCGACCTAAGCACAGTGGCATAGCTAAGTGGCGGCGAAGGGGAGCCGCGTTTGCCTCTCGCGCTTCAAGTCATCGGCGTTTCGACTTTTTTGAATTAGTAAAAAATAAATAAATGATTGTCATTTACAATTTACTCCACGTTTTTTATTTATTTATTTTCGGCTCCAGCCGCGTTATTTTTTTACATTCTTATACATTTCACTTCAACCTTGCAAAGGCGGGTCTTTGTATTCATTGTAAAAATCGTTGAATTTAAAATAAATAAAATTTTTTTACAAAATGTGTTTAAAAATACAAATTTGCCAGCCCCAGAGCCATAGAATAGAGGAAGAGGTCTCGATTCTTGTGCTAGGGGTCGAAGATTCGCTGACCGTTTGACTAAAGGTCAATTTCGACTAGACGTGCCTTGCCGCTGCCGTCAGAGATGGCCGAAGACGGCCTCGGCAATGTCCACTAGACGTTTAGCTCGAAGGACTGTAGGCGGCAGACGGCAGACGGCACGGCACATCTAGTGGAAATGGGTCGTTTTGATAACTTACCTACCCCAACATTAAAATAGCCTCCCTATGGGGAAATACATGGTGTTTGTCCTTCAGCTGTTTTAATGCTGAAGGACAAACACCATGTATTTCCCCATAGGGAGGCTATTTTAATGTTGGGGTAGGTAAGTTATCAAAACAACCCATTGAAACGGCCTCTCCAATGCTATTTAAATAGCAAGTCCGTTTGAGGAGGGCACGGCCTAGTGGAAATTGACCTTAATTAATTAAAAGATCTGGCATCTAAATGGCCTAAGATGTCGAAAAAAGGCCTTAAAAAATATCCCTGAGATGTAAATATATATCCATATTATAATAATAAATTGTAAACATATTTGTCAATTAAAATTCACTGTCAGAAACTTGTCTGAGAGGCGTAGGACAAAGTCAATCCGATTTCGTGTCATAAAGGAAGTCCGTCACGCTCTCCCAGAGATTTTCTTTTTTTTGGGTATGAGAAAAATAATTAAAGCAGCAGATATAAAGGGGGTAACATCAATTTGACCCCTCCAGATGTTATATAAGGGAACCCCTTCTTCCCCCCTCCTTAGCTCCGCCACTATCAACGTCTTCACAAATCTTTGATATTTTTATCAAATAAAAAAAGTTACAAGAGAAAAAACTTTTTTTTAAACAATTTAAAATCTCCAAAAACTTTTATTTACAGAATTATTCTTTGGAGATTTTATTTATATACACAACGAACGTTTTGTTTGATGATAGTACACTTAAAAAGAGAGAGAATTCAATGGCGGAAGAGGGTATAGAATAAATGAATGAAAAAACACTTGCTGTTATTGAATAAATATTGTCTTTTTAAGGGGAGATCCGCCCTTCGTTTGTCTTTCCAAGGGAATCTTATTTCTCTTATTCAAATACTGATTGCAATACTTTCTGGTTGATGAAAATTATTCAAGAAATTAAACAAGAACTTCAAGACTCTCATTGGAGGCAGTTTTAGGGAATCGCCGAGTGGATGATGATGTTGATGAAGTCGCCACTGTGTGATGATGGTGATGATTGCTCCCTGACGAGCCTCCGCAGCACGAGGTG
This sequence comes from Euborellia annulipes, assembly GCA_023213315.1. Classification (NCBI taxonomy): domain Eukaryota; kingdom Metazoa; phylum Arthropoda; class Insecta; order Dermaptera; family Anisolabididae; genus Euborellia; species Euborellia annulipes. Next base: position 10,896 of record JAKCPI010028733.1, on the reverse strand, counting down.
GTGGGCGTGATGACTGATGACGCAGACGATGACGTTGAAGCGGTGGAAGCAGTGGATCCAAAGAAACCTCGGGATGGATAATTCGGTCTCGGACGACTCGGCATTGCTAGTCGAAGATTAGGCCAAATGGTACGAGAGACGTGCGATGGCAGCTCAAGGATTGTGACACGGGACCGTAATTGATGCAAAGCTCGCTCCTCGTCCGTTTTGCCTGTCGAATTTGGCAACACCTGCCAAACACAACATTTGAAATAAATTGAAATAAGTTTAAAATTTTATATAAAAATCTGCTGTGACTGGACGCACCAGACTTTTGATGTTGAGATATATTTAGTTTCCCATAGCACCTTAGTTTCAAACTTGACCACTTGCATTTCATAAGTAAAAAGTAATAAAAAAAGTCAATTGATTCAAAATTTTCATAGGCTCTGACTGCTTGAAATAAACTCTGGTTATTTTTCAAAATTTTAATCTCATATTTGGATATTTTATACACAATAGAGAATCCTAAATTAAGACAAAATTTCATAAGAATTAGAAACATTTTTTTAAAATGTGTAAAAAGTTCCAAAGTACACAGTAGCGTATCCAGGTGGGGGCGAAGGGGGGCGCTTGCCCCCCCCGCCCCAGGCGCATCAAGCTTTTGGCGCCTCTCGCGCATCCGGCTTGCCCCTCAAAATCTTCGGCTTTTTTTTTTGAAATTTCAGTAATAAATTCATTTTATATCACAAATCAGGAGAAAAATTACGAAAAAATAGATCAAACGAGATTCGAATACTAAAAAAAAGGTCGAGCGAGATTCATATACTAAAAAAAAAAAGGTCGGTCGAAAAACGGCGCCCCTGTTGAGCTTCGCCCCCTCCGCCCTGAAAGGCTAGTTACGCCGCTGAAAGTACATCAGTAAAGTACTAGTATTCTTTGGCCGATTTTGTTCAAAAGCTTCGAGTCATGTCCTCATGGGCGTAACTAGAGAATTTGGCTGGGGGGGGGGGTATGGGGCAAGCCATCCTCTGGGGGTTTTATTTTTTCAATTTTTCTTGGGGCAGGGAGCTTTCTGGGGGGGGGGGGCGCTGGCGCCCTCCCCCGGCACCCCCTAGTTACGCCCATGCACGTCCCATGGGGTACATAACTTAAATATTAAATTTCAATTTCCTAGCTCTTTTCGTTCTTGAGATATTTTGTTCACAGACAGACCATGTCGCGAAAACCACTTTTTTGAATTCAGGGGACCTTAAACGTGTATAATATCCATCAAAATCTCGACATCGAATTTTTGACATGAATCCAATACTTTCTTTCTTTATATATTAACATATACCTAAATTTTAGAAGATTCTGGGACGGAGGTTTTCCTTAATTAAAAACTCGAATAGCCGCAGTGGCACCGTCACTACTGATGTTGGGTAGGTGCAAGGGCGGATACAAGGGGGGATAAAGGGGGTAATTACCCCCCCCCCCGAGATTTGAAAAAAAAATACCTTTTCTTTTGCAAAAAAATTTATTTTTCACGTAAAATTTTAAAAATTAATACTTAAAAATTTGATAAATTGATGTTTTTTGGCTGTGGAGATTTACTCAGGATTCGCAGGGACTTTGCAGCCAGGAAATTAAATAAAAAATATCTTTTATTTAATTTTTATTTGCCGACGTTTCGGTCAATATTTGCCCTGATGAAGGTCGTGATTGGCGACCGAAACGTCGGCAAATAAAAATTAAATAAAAGATTTTTTTATTTAATTTCCTGGCTGCAAAGTCCCTGCGAATCCTGCTTAAAAATTTGATTTGTATTTATATCCCAATTTTTTATTAATAGTTGAGGCTGACTGCTTTGGCTTTATGGACGTTGAATATAAAATCAAGTAATGTAAAATTATTTTTTATAGGCTCTGACGATGATTGTATATCGAAACTGTACTTTGCAAAGCAGTCAGCCTCAACTATTAATAAAAAATTGAAAACAATTTTATTTCAATAACACCTACCGAACATCACTAGTGACGGTGCCACTGCGGCTATTCGAGTTTTTAATTAACATATACATATATAGAGGTAAGAGAAAGTAAAAAGACTTACTTTGAGAGTGAGGCAAATAAGTTGTGCGTGTGCAGCTTCTAGCATGCAGAGTGCTTTCAAAAGGGATTCCGCCGTCCATTGATGACACATCATCTGCGGGGAGAGAATCGCTATCAATCGTCGAGAAAGTTTCACTGACGCCTTCAAATCCTCCGGCCCTAAAAGCAAACAAAAACAAATCAGCTTTTTTTATTCGAATGACATCAACAGAATTAATGCAACTTGAGAGATCTTATTTATATGTAGAAAAGGAGTTGAGGGAATATTACAATATTCACGAGCTGCAAAAAGCGAGAAGAAATTATTCTAGATCAAAATATGTTATGAATTTAAATTATAGTTCTTCTTGAACGGCATTTTTTTATGTTATGAATGAATATAATTCCCAAATTGGGAGAGCAAGTGAAAAGTTTGCCGTTGCTGGCGAGTTAAAATTGTTTCAAATTTTAAATTGAAATTGGAGCAGTGCCTTGAATAGGAGAGATAAAATTTTTTAAGGGTATGAGACACGTTTTAAAGGCATGCCCCTGCAGGAGGACATTGCTGGCTGTTTGAATGATTTTGAGAAATGCTCTAAAATCATCATAGAGCAACGATCTTTTCGAGTAATTAATAATATTGCTGTATCTTTGTCATCTCTATAGATAGGAAATAGAAGTTTCATTTCACCACAGACACTTATTGAATTCAGGCCCCCCCCCCCCCCGCCCCCGAAATTTTCCAAATGCATATACCATCTATTGCAATAGTATTGAGAATAAAGCCCGGAAGTTAGGCAGCCCAAATGGCAGCTGGTCTGTCTAAGAAATATCTTTTTCAAAGCAGGCAATTGGGCGATCGGCCTTTATTACCATAAAAATTTATCTTTTTAATATATTAGTGAACGTGTGCCATTTGGGCTGCCTAACTGCCGGGCTTTATTCTCAATACTATTGCAATAGATGGTACATATACAGGGTTATTTGTAATTCGATGTGTTCCAGCCAGGATGAGATAGAAGGGCAAAAATGCTACAAATTTAACCCCCTCAATGTATGGCCGAAAGTTAGTAGTTTGTGAGATATTCAAGAAAAATCATTTTTTTAGAAATATCCCATTTTTGACGCTAACGACGAGTTTAAAAAAAAAACGGTTGATTCAATGTTAGCTATGTATTTTTTTATTAGTAAGTGAGTTAGTAATAACTCTTAATAAGTAATAAAATCTTCCAAATCATTGAGAATTTGATTATTACGGCCAATAACGAATTTGAATTTCTTTAATTATTTTACGTTAATTTTTATTTCGAGTCATCCAGTCAAAAAAAATTCTATGTCACCAAATGTACAAACTATTAAAAAAACTTGCTCGTTTCATTTGCTATCCAAAAAGGTACAATAGTTAATATTTTTATGAGAGAACCACAATCAAAACTCATCGTACCTCTTAGGTAGGATGTAACCAATAAAAAAATCGAATAAATTTGGAAATTTGAAATAAAAGAAGTAAATTGATTAAGTAATATCTTTATTTTTTTCAGGTTCACTTCACTTTGTCATGCAGAGAAAACATTGTTTTTAATAATGTTATTAACACAAAATATTAACTATTGTACCTTTTTGGATAGCAAATGAAACGAGCAAGTTTTTTTAGTAGTTTGTACTTTGTGTCATAGAATTTTTGACTGGATGACTCGAAATAAAAATTAACGTAAAATAATTAAAGAAATTCAAATTCGTTTTTGGCCGTAGTAATCAAATTCTCAATGATTTGGAATATTTTATTACTTATTAAGAGTTATTACTAACTCACTTACTAATAAAAAAATACATAGCTAACATTGAATCAACCGTTTTTTTTTTAAACTCGTCGTTAGCGTCAAAAATGGGATATTTCTAAAAAAATGATTTTTCTTGAATATCTCACAAACTACTAACTTTCGGCCATACATTGAGGGGGGTTAAATTTGTAGCATTTTTGCCCTTCTATCTCATCCTTGCTGGAACACATCGAATTACAAATAACCCTGTATAGGAATATACAGACATTAGCGGGTCTCGCCCCCCCCCCAATTTTTGAGTTCAGCCCCCCCCCCTCCCGAAAAAATTTCTATATACGCCCCTGATTGAGTTGATTTTCTCTACTTTATATAAATAACATTCATTAGATCATTTCTATTTAAATAAATAAATTTTTCGAAAGTTGCAAATTCAAAAGGTTTCCTGTCCAGATATATTAAGTTCAGGGGTCGGCAACCTATTTTAAGGGAGCCATTTTTTCTTAAAAAATCTTACAAAGAGCCGTATCAGACCTTTGTAAACATTTAATGTAAGAGTAGACGTGTCTTCAATGAGAGGTTGGATCCTCATAAACTCCAAATGACGAAATTTGAAAAATTTTAATATAAGTTTGGTGGTTTTTGGGGGGGTTTGTTAAACTCAAACTCAAAACAAAACGCCGAGTCGGCCAAAAAAAAAATCTCGAACTACTTCAAGTTAAAATAAAATTTTTCAAATGTCATTTGGAGTTTTATTGCTTTTATGAGGATCCAACCTCTCTACAACCACGTCTACATTAAATTAAAATTTCTTGTCCAGTTTTTAACCGAATACTCTTTATAAACTTATTTTTACTAAAAAGAAAAGGCTACTTATAAAAATTAAAATATGGCTTATATATATTTTGGACAGGCTAAAGTGTCGCACAATTTAAATAAAAGAGCCGTGAGAGGCGGGTTGCCGACCTCTATATCCCCTCATCAGACCCTTTAAATTCTTAAATAAAAGATTAGAATATGACAAGCATAATAATTTAAGTTACATTAGTAAATAACTTATATCAGCTTTTAAAATTTATATCAGCGGGAATTAGATTAGTATAATGGCTACTGCGAAGTCAAGTCAAATACAAAATAATTAAATTTCTCAGTGACGTTTCGTGGACCCCGAAGACATCGTCCGCGGGCCACTTGTTGGGAACCAAGGACGAAGAGGCGGGGAAGTCAGGAACGGGCTTGATATTACTGGGTTGTTCTAATCAACAGGGATTTTTGGGCAATTTAAAAAATTCGGTTGATTCGTGACTAAATGAAATAGGCTACTGTAATTTGTTAAAATAATAAATCCCCACTTACATTGATCAATTTGGAGAGTATGCACCGGGTGAGCAATTACTCGATAGCCATAAATATTTTCAAGTTTAGGCACTAAAATGCCGAGCACGAATTCGCCATTACGTCGATCGTAGATGAGAGTTGCGTCTAATTGTTTTCCATCTGAAATAAAAATAAATAAATAATTATTTTACTTTTAATATTAGAGAAGAAAGGCGTGAAGGTGCGATTGATGCCTAAGCGCCAGGCGCATTACTTTTCTAACAATGTCATCATTCAAGCGCTCGCTGGTCACTGCCAGTCAAAAAGAGCTAGCTATTCTTTTACTTTTTACTTTCTCTTACCTATGTATATATGTAATATATATAGAGAGAGAAAGTATTGGATTCATGTCAAAAATTCGATGTCGAGATTTTGATGGATCTTCACGTTTTGAGGTCCCCTGAATCCAAAAAAGTGGTTTTCGCGAAATAGTCTGTCTGTGTGTGTGTGGGTGTGTGTGTGTGTGTGTGTGTGTGTGTGTGTTCAATTTTAAGCATGAAGGAATTGAGCTATGAGGTTGAAATTTTATATTTAAGTTTAACACCCCCGGGACCGGAAAAATAAGCTTTTAATCAAAATCGGCCAAAGAGTACTAGTACTTTACTGATGTACTTTTTCAGTTTTTTTCGATTGTCTCAAAATTCGCTCTAACGATTTTGATTAAAATTCAAAAATCAATTAATTTTTAGATGCTCTTTCAAATGTATATTCTCGTTTTGCCCTCAAAATTGTTTGAAGCACACTTTACTCTTGTGCTTCATAGGAAAGATAGGAGAAATGGTTGCCATGGTAACAAAATATAAATATTTTCCCATACTTATAAATTTTACATCTGAATTCAAATATTCCCTACTGCCGGGAACTAAATACATGTCGACACAAAAAATCTGGTGAAAAACAAAAACACTTTTCGATTACAAAGGGAAAGAGAAAGTTGTGTGCAGTGCGCCAGTCACACCAGATTTTTTTTTAAATAAAGTATAAATTGTAATTATTAATTCCTGTCTGGATAGAAAAAAAGACCTTCTAAGGGCCTGTAGCTTCACATCTAGTCAACTAGAAAATTTATCCGACCGATAGCAAATCATCGATATAGAAAACAAGAACACGCTTAACCTTCGAGTTAAAAAATTATTTTTTCAAATATAATTAGCTATCTCAGGTATAAGGAATGTTTTGTGAAGTTAGCAACTTAATAAAGATATAAAAGTTATTAAAAATTAAGTAAAGTGGTCTTCAGAAGATTTCAATGGCAAAATGAGAATATACATTTTAAAGATCTTCTAAAAAATAGCCTAATTGATTTTTGAATTTTAATCAAAATGGTTGGCGCGAATTTTGGGAAAATCGAAAAAAAAAACTGAAAAAGTAAAATACTAGTACTTTTTGACCGATTTTGATTAAAAGCTTATTTTGACGCCTCAGGGGGATGTCTAAATTAAATATAAAATTTCAACCTCCTAGCTCAATTCTTTCATGCTTAAAATTGAACACTCACAGACAGGCCATGTCGCGAAAACCACTTTTTTGGATTCAGGGGACCTCAAAACGTGTATATCCATCAAAATTCCGACATCGAATATTTGACATGAATCCAATACTTTCTCTCTATATATATTAACATATATAGAGGTAAGAGAAAGTAATAGTCGGTTCATATAATAATAAAATAGGCCTACAGAAATACAGCAGGTTTTCATTTATTGTATTTAAAGTTTGCAAGCACTTAAAAGTTTCCTTGGGGGTATTAATCTATTCATCATATACGGTAGCTAGGCCACGCCAACTAGTTTCATTTTAATTCCCACCTCCTCCATTTAATCTCAACTTCTCAATTTCATCGCACAAAGTCAAATAATAAATCCCTTTGCACAAGTGAGAAAGGGTTTCATACGATATAAAGGAATGGTTCAGACGTATTATTCGAAAAGATAATTCCAGGATAATAATTCAAATTAACATTTCACTCTATAGTAACGTTTATAAATTATCTCATATATACAGTAGCTGGAGCTGCAATAAAACGGCTTTAGTTTTACGACTTTTTCAACTAAAAAGGGCAGCAAGTTTTTTTTTTAATATTCGCACACTTTTATTAGAATGCTGGCTGCCATTTCTGAATAGAATATTCTCTCATATAAATATTGACAGGGGGCTCGCTGGTGTAGTGAGCTATGGTGTCGGCTTCTACAAAGAAGATCTCTGTTCAAATCCTTGGCGTGCGGGATTTTTCATTAAATAAAAATATTTATTTAATGTAAACAAATCCTCAAGCAGGCCCTGGATTGGAATATAGGATCTCACCATAATAGCCCCCAGGCAACTCTACGAGGAGAGGGAGTTGCTGTGACATCCCGTCCTGTGGAAGGGACGTAAAGAAGGTTCCCTCTCAGTGATGCAGTGATCGAAAGGAGTCGGTGCTGAGGGAGTCCCTCCTCTACTAGGACATCCTCCATAGCATAGAAGAGGTTGGATATAAGGAGCCGGTTGGAACCAGAAATAAGGATTAGTTCACTAGCTAGTGAAGAGAGCAGGAGGAGGAGTTAGAGACAGGAAATGATGTAACTTCACGGGGTGCCGGTAGATGGCTACGGCCAGAGGCCGGTTGGGTTTGAGGTGTGTGTCTTCGTACACGAAAGCACCTCGGGTAAATAAACGGGGATCCCATAGGAATTTCAAATAATAATAATAACAGCCACTTTAAATCTTCAAATAAAAATCCGGGCTCTAGTCATAAGCCACAAAATATTATTTTCGAGATATTGACAAATTTAAGTTTGAGACAAATCTGTAAATCAGCCATTTAATTTAGAATAACTTTGTTTATAAAAATCAACACTTGTATGTCTTATAAAGCATATAGTAGAGAATGGAACATTAATACGCTCTAGTTTAAGTTTTAAAAGAATTTATAATGAAGAAGAAAACGAAAAATTAGGCTTATGACTTTCTTCACCGGAAATATCGAAATAAAAATTATCTTAAATAGAAAAAGTAATTTTTTTTATCTCTCTTTATAATTATTTTACTATTTTTTTTTTCACCTCCCCTTTTAGCTCAGATATTATTACATTTAATTTTTCTACTAAATATAGCGAGGTCAAATGTGACATATTGCTTTTAGCGCTGTGATTAATGGATGATGAATTTCGTTGCAAAAAGCGGAAATGTTTCGTGAGCTTTGATTTAAACTTTTTTTTTTTTTTTGCATCCTTGTTATTCACATTTTTCTTAAAATGACTCTTATTAGTAAAAGCTTTTTTTTTTAATTTCTCAAATACTATATTTGGAGAAAGTTTAGAACAAATAAATCCCTTCCTCTTCCTTTTATGAAAACAATAGAGAGGAGTATTCATGGAAATGGAAGTAAATTTGAAAGAATTGCTTATCAAAAGGAGTAAAAGAAAAAAGGAGGAGCTAATCAAGAATTTGAATTAATAAGAGGAAGAATATTGAGGGGTAAATCAATCAATTGATTTGATTCTTTGAACATGATATTGATTAATAATATATACTGTGTATCTCTCTCTTGATAGCATTTCATTAGTGGGCGGACGTTAACCCTATTCATTAAATAAATGATTAATTAAATAAATAATAAAATGTAAATATCGAAGAAAGAAGAAATATAGGTTGAAGACAGACGAGGGGAGGAGCCTTATTGTAATGGTTGAACGACTTTGACGGATAGCGCCTGAATGAAGGCAACCAAACAGACAGCTCTGCTAGTGGGTGATATCACCCATCTTAGGCGCTATTGATTAATCCTGCCATCTGGCGGAATTAAAATCAGGCACAGGGCAACAAGAAAAAACTTTTTTTCCTACACCTGTGTATATGGGTAGGTAGCTCTCGTTCCAAAAATGCCATCAGTTTTGCCCCATCAGCTCTAGTTTTAGAAATACAGAGAAAATTAAATTTTAATGCTCTAATGTGGCACTTATTTTGAATTTTTTGAAGGCGTTACATCTTAAAAATATGCAGATAATTGCCGGGGGGCCTGGCAACGGAAGAGATCAACAGTCACCACAATCGTTGAAGTTAAGTGATGCCAAGCGCGACGAAAGTTCGGGATTGGTGACCCCGAGCAATCAGCGTGTGGAACGCCCCCCGGTTGCCATCGGTACAATGTATATTAAAATTTATATAATAAATAAATAACCCCTAAATGGCCTCTGTAGCCGAAAAGGTTTTTTTTTTTTAAAGAAAAAACATGTAGATAATTGTAATAAATAGAAATAGAAATATAAAGTTTCAATCCAACTGGAGGTGGTCTAGAGGTGCAAAACACGGCCAAAAGTTTAGAAAAATATCGAATATTTTCAGTATTTTTTTAACTTTAGACAGGCCTTTTTAATTTTGCTAAAAATCATTCTTTGGTGAAAATATGTTACTTATTCTCTCTTCAGCTTGCTCAGAGGCCCACATCTTGTGGGTATGTGATGGCAACAACGAGCTATCCGAGCTCGGACTCGCAGCCCTTCTGTTCTTTACATGTCTGTCTCTTCCTCCTATATTTTCAACAGGCGTCAGACCGTGTGACGGGCCGGCCTGTTCTATTTCTTCCGGTCGCAAAAAAACCTTTCCGCCGATCCCCTCTGCGGAAATAAGGCTGGGGAAGAACGAAGAAGAAGATTCTCTCTCATCATTAGTGTCAGACCAGACACTTTGTGGTCTCTCTGAAGGGTAGCTTTCATGGGAATAATACTGAGGTGGGGGCCAGTTTCCGACCTCAGTAGGAGGCATTTCAAATAAAGTTGAATAATATTTTTCCATGAGATGGATTTGAACTAGAGTTGTCTGCAAATAAACTTTATTCCTTCGGTAAATACTTATTAACAAAATCAAAATAGTTATCGAAGTTAGGATTCAGCGCTACGATTCACAAAGTTAAAGAACTATCGTAAATAAATATTTTTTGCATTCAGGGAAGGTAAAAATTCTATTAGGGGGTGTCCAAAGTTGGAAAAACTGAACAAAAACTTTTAGCTGTGTTTTGCACCACGTTCGATTGGGCTGAATCTTTATATGTATTTCTAAGTATTTCAACTATGTGTAAGTTTTTAAGAGGTAACGCCTTAAAAAAATTTAGAAAATTCAAAATGAGAGCACATTTTCTATTAAATATTAATTTTCTCTAAATCTTTAAAACTAGAGTTGATGGGGCAAGAGTGATGGGATTTTTGGAAACAGGGCTACCTATATACCAAGGAATAGCTCAAAATACCCCGGCACCAAAATCACTGTTGGCCTGTGTTATCTTTCTTGTGAATTAACAAAACATATGATGAGAGACAAGACCATTGCCGGGGAGAGCTCACGCCCCTCCCCCCCTTCGCAAAAAACCAGGGACCGTTGGACTGTTAGGCCTATATAAACCTTCAAGACTATCTACAGATATCTATATGGAACATACGTTTTTTACATTACGGGAATTATAAACTCACAAGTCCGCCGTTTTAAATTTCCCTCTTTGACTCAACTTCCTTTTATGCTGGCCAATCAGCGCCCTGACAGGCACATACACACAGGGACAGGAAATCAGCCGCTAGCGCTTTATATTAATATTATAGTATGATGATTGTTTAACATCAAAGATCTTGAGGTTCCAGTCCAGGGACGTCATTTGAGGCGGGGAACACGGGGGGGCATTTGCCCCCCTCCCCTCAAGGCTTTAGAAGACAATAGTA
>JAKCPI010028731.1:0-29350 GCA_023213315.1 Euborellia annulipes | reverse complement strand
GAGATTTGCATTATTCATTTGCCTGATACGTGGGATTGAAAAATTGCGGCACTTAATTAAGGGCGGGCCCGAGCCACCTCGAGGGGTCCAGGGGGGCAAGCGAAGGTGGGGCAAGTGGCCCAGTGCTTTATATTTCATTAGACGCCCTATACTGGGGGAGAAATAATCCCAAACCCCCCCCCATTAAAAATTTCCGGCTACGCCTATACTTAATAAATATATTGTTTATATCTAGTAGATTCATACTCAAACTCACAAAATTTAAGAAATTCAAAAGTAGACAAATCCATTCACCTATTAATGTAGCTAGAATTTCGGTAGTCTGAGGTTCCTCAATATAAAATAAAAATATTTTATAATAATAAATTCAAATTTACTACTCCTCCAATTTAATTAAAAAAAGAGTAGTTTTTTTGTTTACAGGGGCCAGGTTTTGAGGGCCCCTCTGGCCTTCAGCTTAATACACCACTGCATTCAATTCACTTTACCCCTTTTCTTTAAATTACTCATACTTAAGTTTGAATAATAAAGTCAATATATTTTTTTCTTAAATAACAGTTAAAATATGTTTTTTTCGTTTTAATGAAATTTTAATTTCATTAGTAATAATAAACAGAATCGTGATTTTGTGTTTATTGAGCATGGTGTCTCTAGGATAGAGGGTAGTTCGCCCTTTGCAAAAGCTTGGACGTCCCTGTTTCTACTCCAAGGGGCGCGATTTTAGCATCAATCAAATACAAACTCATCTCGCAAATTTTCTATTTTATTAGGTATATGTATGTATTGGTATGTTCTGATTACAAGGTCCAGTAGTAAGCGGGCTCACGAACAAATACGGTTGTCGGTCGGTGTATATAGCTGGTAGTATCATCGGTTGCGTAGCTTTCATTCTCAGTACCTTCTTTGCACACACGTCAATGTACTCATGCTCACCTATGGCTTCATGGGAGGTCCCAGTTTACAACTACATAAAATATTTCTATTACAAAGCAATTTGTTTTCATTAAATTAAAGGACGATAAAATTATATAATAAAAAAAGGTCTAATATTTTAATTCATGACGTAGGCAAGCAGTCAATAAAAGCCAGTAATTCCGATAATTCAGTTCTTCCCTTTGCGTAATGATAATTATTCAACTATCCACTTATCACACAACGCAACTTGATTCTTTCTATGACTCACTACTTAGTAATTAAATTTGCACTAAAATGTTGAAATAATAGAATATTGTTTAACAAAATTTTCTGCTCCTTGACAAAAAGTGTTTATTTTATAGCTAGGTGTTTTACAACATGACTTAATTATTAAATTGAAGCTGATGAGTGATGCCGAGAGAAATTGTAGACCGAAATCTCCTCAACTACGCCCACTTTTCCGGCAAGGGTGTAGGAAGGGAAAAACAAAATGAAAAAATTTTTTTATTTTCCCCAATGAGTCTATTTCCTGATATTTCGAGAGGCACATAGGCTCTTCTTCTTCAGAGGAAGCTCATTTTACCTCCGCTAACATTATAATTACAGTCAAGGTTTTATGTTAGCGGAGTGTAAAATGAGCTTCCTCTGAAGATGCTGCCTATGCTCGCCTTCGAAAATATCAGGAAAAAGCGCATGGGGAAAAAAAAAAAATTTTTCATTTTGTTTTTCCCTTCCTACAACCTTGCCGAAAAGTCAGCGTAGTTGGGACGGTCTTAATTATAAATGTTAATCTCATGTTTCAAATTTCAAAATAAGAAATTTTTTTCTCTTAAGGACAAAAAAAATGATTTACTATTATTTGAGCTCAAAGCTACTGCCTCTGGTCCTCAAAAGCTAATTTTGATTTTATTTTTAATGAGATTTGCTCTTTTTTCTTGAAAATCACTTGGAAAAAAAAATCTTACTTAAATCTCTTGTGGTTTACTCAGTCAGTTGCCTCTATATTTTTTTCGTGGACAGACTTCTCAAACAACCCTCTTGGGGCATTCAAACTAACTAGGGTGGAAGTCTTTCTTCATTCGGTAATTCGCTTTCCGTCCTTTGGGATAAAATGTTCAGGTCAGGATAAAATTATTTAAATGATACTGATTATTTGGATACCAGATGGCTTAAATAGAAATGCCTGAACCCCCAATATATATATATTAATTACAACGGTTACCGTCTAAAGTCTTAAATGGCCTGAGTTGCCGAAAAGACTGTGTGAATGTGTGTGTAAGTGAGAGTGTGAATGAGAAAAAAGTGTGAATGTTTTTTATTTAAAAAAAAAAAAAAAATGATACTAATTACTAAATTATACTAATTTTGGAAGTCGAAGAATTTTTTTAAATAACTAGCCCCTCTCATAGGATCAGTTCATTCCTAATAACTTTCCTTTGTCATTTAAAGATAAAAAATATGGTGTGACTGGAGCACAGCACACAGTAGCGTAACCAGAATTTCTGCTTGGGGGGGCCCAAAATTTTTATTAACCCCCCCTTCTCCAAGAAACTTCAAGTGGAGAAATTTTTTTTTTAGATAATATAATAATTATAAATAAAAAACAAATAAAAAAAAATTTTTTTTCTTGAAATAAAAAATAATTTTAATACAAAATTCGTAAATATTAGAGATTTTTTTCAATTATTTATAAGTTTTTTTGTTAGTTTTTAGAATTTATGAGAGTTAATAAAATTATTATTTAAAAAAAAAAAATCATTAGGGAAAACAATAGGTATTTTTTTGTTTTGGAGAAGGCTTTGGGGGGGGCCCGGCCCCCCTGGGCCCCCCTGAATACGCCACTGACAGCACACAACTTTCTCTTACCTTTGGTAGTCGAAAGTTGTGTACTGTGCTTGTCACACCAGATTTTTTAGTGTCGACATTTATTTAGTTCCCGGCAGTAGGGAATATTTAAATTCAGATGTAAAATTTATAAGGGAAAATATTTATATTTTGTTACCATGGCAACCATTTCTCCTATCTTTCCTATGAAGCACAGGAGTGAAGTGTGCTTCAAACAATTTTTGAGGGCAAAACGAGAATATACATTTGAAAGAGCATCTAAAAATTAATTGATTTTTGAATTTTAATCAAAATCGTTAGAGCGAATTTTGAGAAAATCGAAAAAAACTGAAAAAGTACATCAGTAAAGTACTAGTACTCTTTGGCCGATTTTGATTAAAAGCTTATTTTTCCGATCCCGCGGGGTGTTTAACTTAAATATAAAATTTCTGCCTCATAGCTCAATTCCTTCATGCTTAAAATTGAACACACACCCACCCACCCACCCACAGACAGACCATGTCGCGAAAACCACTTTTTGGATTCAGGGGACCTCAAAACGTGAAGATCCATCAAAATCTCGACATCGAATTTTTGACATGAATCCAATACTTTCTCTATATATATATATTACATATATACATAGGTAAGAGAAAGTAAAAAGTTTATTTAATCTTTCATATTCGTATTCTTATTATTTCCATCAGATAAATGGAATTATTCAATCGAAATATCTCAAACCATACAAAAGAAGCTAAAAATAGCTGCTGTATCTACAATATAACAACAAATTAAATTATTTTTACTTTCTCTTTAAGTTAGGCACTTCCCTGTGTCGTAAAAATAAGCTTTTGAAAAAAATCAGACAAAAAGTACTAGTAGTTTATGGCTATTTCAGTTTTTTTTTTTTTTTTTTTTTTCGATTTTCTCAAAATTCGTCCAAATTATACAATAGATAAAAGCTACACACACATAAATAAATAAAAAATTTTCTGCAAGTTTGTGGTTTTTTTGATTTGAAAATTGATGGTGAAATTTTTCATAACTATAATATTTTCTCATTATTATATAATAGTACGGGAAAGTAATAATTGTATATTCAGATAAATAAAATCATTAAATAATTTTAGAATAAATTTAAAATTCCTAGATAATGAAAGATATACATGTAGGCCTATGTATATCCAATATCATTTAAAAATAGTTTGAAGAGGTCAAGAGCCTCAAGAGGTTGAGAAATCCCCCAAAACAGATCTTGTTATCAAACATTCCTCAAAATATATCGCCAAGTCCACCTAATATGTATTGCAAATGAAATTCTTTGGAAAAAAATGAGCTGATTCATTGGAAAACAGGAAGGTCAAAATTAATATTAATAAAAATGAAACAAGCCTCTCTCTCTTTCTCTCTCTATTGACTTAAATAATTCAGAGTCTGCGCAGAGAATAGCAGCAGGTTTCTAGAAGACCAATAAATATATTTTTCCCTAAGTTATTAATTTAAATAACTAGCAAAGAAGAAATTCAATTTTTTGAAAAAATAAAAAATATTATTGTTAGTCACTTGTCAGTCAACGTAAATTTTCAATGTCCAGTATGAGTTTTTTTATTTATTTATTTTTTTTAATTTCATTTATGGTTTTTTTCCTGCATAGAAGGCCATTTAGGCCCTGTCTCTATTTATTTCAGACCAGAATATGTTAGAATTAGAAAACGGAATTTGAAAATGATTCTATTGAAATTCTTAATTATCAATCTTATTTAATAGAGAAGAGTTTATCAGACACATCAGTAGTTCGACCCTCGGCTAATTATTTTTCGAATTTTTTTATAGGCCTATTTGAACGAATTTTTATTGAAAGACTGCAGATTTCTTTTTATAATCTTTCTTTATTATTAAAACTCCGAGAATGCTAATGTTGAGTTCAAATAAATTCGTATTGATTTTGGTTATATTCCAAAATTTTGTTTTGAGATATCTTTTGTTTCTAACTAACGGGTTTAAGTTAGATTATGTAACAATGCGAAAGAGCAACTGGGAAGAAAAACGTATCAATAAAAAAATAAATAAAATATAGCAATCAGCAACCACCTTAGCTCGGGGCTTAAAAATATCAAAAGACAAAAAATACCATTTTATAATGTAAATTTAGATATGTCTATGAAGAAAGTTTTACTAAAAATAATCTACTTGTGATTATAATCAATGATATAAATGAAGATAATTTTCAAATCAATTTACTGATAATAGAATCACCTGCTAGAAATCGTTTTGGAGCTCAAACTGTTTCGTTGTCTTTGAAAATCATTTTTAAATCTACCTCAAAGACAAATTTTTGTGAAAAATTAGTCGTTGATTTTCAAAAACGAATTGAAAACTAGGCGGAACTTACAAGAAGGAGTAGCAAATTATCTATGAATAAATTTTTATAACACTCTAATTAATAATATTTAATTGATTTTTATAGCTCCCTTTCGCCCCAGAGTGAGAAAACAGCTCTTCCTCAAATGGAAATTTGTCAGGTGTCACAAAATGTTTTCACTCTCTCTGGGCTTTATTTGTAAAATACGTCCCTTGAAGATAACTTATTGCTTGTACTTTAAAATTGTCACTATCTCTCTAAGCATTCTATAATCTACCAGTATTTGTCTTACTTGTTTTATATGAGTTATCACTCTCTCAAGGAGCCACTCAATTATTTGACATTAAATTTTCGTTTTTAATACCGGTAATTATATTTTTATATATCCCTAGTAGGCCTATATTGTATCTTTTACCCGATTAATTTAATTATTTGCTAATATTTTAAAAACTTGACAATCATTTAATTAATTAATATGTGCAAAAAGGAATATTTTAGTTTTTTTTTTAAATTTGTCTTTTTCGGCATCTAAGGCCATTTAGTCCCCATCTCTATTTATTTAAAATGATTGATAGCCAATTCAATTCAAATAAATTTTTCTCGGTTGGGACGGGAAGTGAACCCGGGACCAAAGCTGCATTCTCTTTTGGTGCTATCTTCTACTAATTTTAGAAAGTGATTAAATTTTTTAGCTAGCCATGAGAATCTAATGTCCTTTCTTAGCCGCTAGTCACGGGCCCTATTTTGTAGTTTTAGAAGCTCTGAAATAGAAGGATAGTTTTTTTTTATTCGTTTAAGGTCCTTTTCGGCATCGTAGTCCATTTAGACCCCACCTCTATTTATTTTCAATTGATTGGTATCCAAATCAATTGAAATAAATTTTATCGCCTGGGACCCGCGACCCTTGATACAAATGGCCAGCACGCTGAACACTACACCAAGGCCCGAGGGCAAGAAGGATAATTTTTTTTTAAACATTCACACTTTTTCCTCATTCACACTCACACTCACACACACATTCACACGGTCTTTTCGGCAACTTAGACCATTTAACTTTGACGATAACCGTTATTGATAATATACACATATTAGGGGTCCAGGCATTCTTATTTAAGCCATTTGGTATCCAAATGGCTTAAATAAAATCATCGGACTGCCCGGGGTCCGAACCCGCGACGTTTGGTATACGAGGTTAGTACGCTAATCTCTACACCAAACCCCGAGGGCGAGAAGGATAATTGTATAGGCCTACTTTGAACAACAATCAACCCAAAATAATATTATCTGGAAAAAAATAAAAATTATTTTTTATTTATTCATTATTTAAGGTATCACCAACTACTGACAAGTAACCATTAATTATTATTATTATATTATAATATAATCGACTCTTTGGCCCTTTTTCTTCAATCATTTATTCTGCAAAAAAATAGTCTTTATTTAGAGTTCAAGGTTCATATATTCTTTCACATTTTTAGCAATATCATTTTCTTTAATACAGTATAAACATTCCTTGATGAAAATTACACACCCTTTAAAAAAGTGCATTTGAGATATTAAAAGAGATTTTATAAACTCTCTTCTCTGACCTTATTTTGCAAGAAATGTAAGTATTGAGCATTTTCTCAGCTGGTTGTTTTTACAGTTCTCTCTACAAATGTGATCAAGTTGCTGATTATACATCAAAAGAGGTCAATTCCGGTGGAGTGGTCTAACAAGTTTTTACATACAAAAAAATCCTTTCAAAATACTGTATTGTAGCAATGATACTCTAATTTAAAGTTAGTATTAAAATGAGATTTTATTGATCAATGCTTTTTTTTCAATTCTAAGTTCAATTAATATATCCCACGAAATTAAATTATAATTATATCCAATGAAAAACTTAAAATTACAATAACTAAAGGATATGAAATAGAAGAAAGTCATATAAACATATGATAATAATTCTACTTGGTGATAGGCCTATTACATAAGAGCTCACCAGTTGAGAGTAGTAATAGCAACAGGACACGGAGACACACCTTTACTTTGATAAATAAGATTCGCACTCTGGACTCAATATTCCACGTGAAAATCAATTCATTTCTTTCTCTGTCTGAATATTATAAGAAAAGTCATTGACCATTCTTGTCAATACAACCAGAACAAAAACATAAATTATCTAAAGAAAAAATTACAAAAAATAATAAATATTTAGCAAATAAAATAGAACAAAATATATATGTGACCGTCCACATGAAAAGGTACCAAACCTTGACTGGGCTAAATTTTCAGGAGAGCCGATTTACAACATGAATTTGTTTATATTTACATGTTTTTTAATGACACCTGTATGATTTTGTTTTGATTTTTTTCGCAAAATTAACGAAAAATGTCGTTTTCTTCTTTGATTATTTCAAAAACTATTCAGTTTTCGGGAAAATGTCAAAAAATAAAAACTTTTTAAAATTGAGTATTTTATCATAATATAAAAAAGAAATTGAAAATTTCGAAATTTCTGAAAAAACTTATTAGGTAAAGTACTACTTCCAGGTGAAGTATTTACTCCAAAAGTTGATAGAAATCTACAATTTTAGTGTAAGGAGCATATACCAAATCTCATCCATCTAGCTGCTTTGGTTTTTAAGCAATCGTGTTCACACACACACCCAGACGTAATTACAAAAGAATATACGAGAAAGTCTCGGGGAAGTCAATCCCCATATTTCTGATATGAATATATCAGACCTATACTAAATTGGTTTTTGATATACATAGAAGATTTTTCTATAATCTTTGATCCAAGAAAAAAAAATTCAAAACCAAGTCAGGAGAATTTCAAAAGAGAAAATAATAAATACTTCAGGGTTTTTTAAAGAATTAATTAAAAAATTTCATAATATAAATTGCCTATAAAAATGAAATAATTAAAAAAAAAAACAAATATAATAAGAAAATAAAAAAAATTGGGACAACTTTATATAAGACAAAATATAAATAATTTATAAGTTAATGAAATAGTAGTATACGTATATAGTAGTTAAATAGGTGCATTGAATTCTACAGTATAACCTTGGAAAAATGAGTTCTCTCTACGCAATCGACATGAATCGAATTTACTACTAGTTGCCAAAAAAATAAATAAATAAAATAAATTGAAAATTGATGTGCCCATTTTCAGAAATTAAATTATTATAATTTGAATAGCTTCCAACAAAAATCTTAAATAATCTTTTTGCGATGTTTCATAATGTTTAAAGACCTTAGGCTCAGTGGCGTCATTTGGGGGGGGGGCAGGGGGGGGCCTTTGCCCCTTAAGGGCTCTTATTTTTATAAAATTTTTTATTATTCTAAATAAAATACTCCAAAATACATCTACGAGTATACAAACTGTACAAAATTAAACAATTAATTAAATTAAATATGTTTTGGCCAAATTTGAGTACCCATTTGTAAGTAAATTTTAAGAAAAAAAATGTTTGCCCCCCCCCCAAGAAAAAAGTTTGCCCCCCAAGAAAAAGTTGAAATGATGCCACTGCTTAGGCTATGGAAGATTTACTAAGTTTATTTAAAAATTATTAGTATTCTTTTTATTTTTTAAAAAATAAAGAAATCTCTAATAAAAAAAATTTTCCTCTATCCAGTAAAATTCTTGTTTATAAATTGAATTTTGTTTACCGATCTGATACATAGGCGTCATTTGGGGGGGGGGGCATTTGCCCTCCCCCCAAGGGCTCTCATTTTTATAAAATTTTATATTATTCTAAATAAAATACTCCAAAATACATCTACGAGTATACAAACTGTACAAAATTAAACAATTAATTAAATTAAATATGTTTTGGCCAAATTTGAGTACCCATTTATAAGTAAATTTTAAGAAAAAAAATGTTTGCCTCCCCCCCAAGAAAAAGTTGAAATGCCGCCACTGATTAGGTTATTTGTTACTTAAACAATTTATAGCTGAGATTTTATATTAATAAGAGGGTAAAAATGAGAAATGCAGCTAAGGTTATTTCTTTATTCGATTAATTCATACAGCTGAGGATGGTTCAAACACGGAACCGAAACGTCAGCTGTGTGAATTTATCGAATAAAGAAATAACCTTAGCTGCATTTCTCATTTTTACTTTTTATTAAATTCCCCATTAGCTTCTTGTGCCTGGAATCCCGGGTTTGCTTTCAGTCCCAAACGAGAAAAATTTATTTCATTTGAATTAGCTAGTCGAAGTGATCTTAGAAGCCCAAAAAGACCTTAAAACAAATTTGAAAATAATTGTCACGTTCCTCTTATTTAGACCAAGAGTGGCCAACGCGCTGTTTACGCCCTGTCTTTATCATTTTTCCTGCCCGGGAAAGAAAGTTTAGTATGATTATTATCTATTATTATGTAGGTACCAAATGGCTTAAATAAGAATGCCTGGACCCCCAATAGATATATTTACAAAAAAAAAACGAGTATCGTTTAAAGTCTTAAATGGCCTAAGTTGCAGAAAAGACTGTGTGTATGCGTGTGTGAGTGGGAAAAGTGTGTTTTTTATAAAAAAATATGGGGATTGACTTCCCCGAGACTTTCTCGTATATTCTTTTGGAATTACGTCTGGGTGTGTGTGTGAACACGATTGCTTAAAAACCAAAGCAGCTAGATCGATGAAATTTGGTATATGCTCCTCACACTAAAATTGTAGATTTCTATCAACTTTTGGAGTAAATACGTCACTTGGAAGTAGTACTTTATTTAAAAAGGTTTTTCGAAAATTTTGAAATTTTTTTGTTATATTATGATAAATTACTCTATTTAAAAAGTTTTTATTCTTTGAGATTTTTTCGAAAACTGAATAGTTTTTGAAATAATCACAGAGGAAAAAAGAAAATTTTCGTTAATTTTGATAAAAAATCAAAACAAAATCATACAGGTGTCATTAAAAAAAGGGTATATATAAACAAATTCATTTGTTTCACAAATTCATTTGTTTATATTTTTGTTTATAATTTCAAAATTTTAGAAAAAACTTTTTAAGTAAAGTATTACTTCCAAGTGACGTATTTACTCCAAAAGTTATATTAAATCTACAATTTTAGTGTAAGGAGCATATCACAAATTTCATCGATCTAGCTGCTCTGGTTTTTAAGCAATCGTGTTCACACACACAGACACACACACACACACACTCAGCCATAATGTCAAAAATGTTTTTTTTTTGGACTCAGGGAGGTCTAAAACGTGGAGAAACATCAAAATCTCGAAGTCGAATTTTTTGACGATTACAATACTTTCTCTATACGAGAAAGTAAAAAAAATCTATGTTTACACGAAAGAATAACAATAAACACAATAATAAAAATAACTCATTGTTTCAATTTTTCCCCCGAAAAAATATCTATAGTGGGATTATTATTATTATTATTACAGTATATTAAATGAAGCAAAATATGAAATGAAATGTCCATTTGTATTAATAAAATTTGCAACTGGAGGTATGCCTAATGTCTTTAGCAATTGGCAATACAATTTGCATATGGGAAAAGACACGTGCAATTAGCATGACTGCTTTCGCTAGAGAATACAAAAGTAGGAGGAGTATTTAAGAGGCCAAGTCGAATGACTGCATCGGGACATAATACACTGACAGACGCCGGATATGAAGATATTGCGAAATAGAACACAGACCTCGAACAATATGCGCTTTGTTTATTTGATTAAATGATTATTCTCCAAATTTTCTAAAAATTATTAACATTGATTTAGGAATTAATTAATTAGTAAAAACAATAATGGTGGTCCCAAACGGTCAGTGATTCGTTTCCCATCCAGATCTCATATATTATTTTTTATATATATATATTTTATTTAAATTATAGTCATTTAATTTAAATATCTAAAAACTACTTCCGATATAGAATAATATAAACGGATGAGAGTACGACAATTACCAAAATAGGTTCATAAATATGATAAATGGTTAAAATAATCTCAGAATAAAATAAAATTTCAGATTTTTTTTTTTATCTATTTAAAATTTTAGTTCCGGGATGACCGAGTTGTTCGGTGTTCTTTTTGATTTTTTTTTGATAAAATTGGAAAAAACTAAAAAGAGTACATCAGTAAAGTACTAGTACTCGAGGTTTCCCAAAGACAAATCAAACGTAGTTTATTTTGTATACCGTAGAAAGGAAATATTTAGAATTTTAAAGAATTAGTTAAAACGGCGCTTACATATAAACAAACAAACGTACATTGCTCGTTAAATAGTATAAGATTATATGCGAGAAGAGGGGAGGATATTCACCTGGATCGTCCTCGATCACCCCGAATCCCTCACTCCTTTATTTATAATTATTTAATAATTTTACGATAGCAAATTTTAGAGATGTTTTTTATGATTGGGCAAAAATGAACCCCCTAGAGACGAACCAGGACCTCCACGCTTTCGCTGTGGTATAAGACTTTGACAATAACCGTTATATATGATAATATCTATTGGGGGTCCAGGCAATTCTATTTAAGCTATTTGGTATCCAAATGGCTTAAATAAAATAATCGGACTGCCTGGGGTCCGAACCCGTGACTTTTGGTATACGAAGTTAGCACTCTAACCCCTACACCAAGCCCCGAGGGCCCTAGTTAATATTATTTAACAAAATGTTAAAATTTTAACTCCTTCCCCCACCCTTCTGTGTCACCGGTTATCCCTCTCCATGATCATTTAGAATGTGTACATATATGCAAATCTTTCATTGTATTTATTCTTTGATGTGGATCGGCACATTTGAAGATTAATAAACACTACTAAGGCAGTACTTAGTTGGGTTAGGGCCCTAATTTGAATAGGAATCAGGTAAATAAACATGATTGTCAGTATTGTTTGGCCTTCAAGAATCAATGATGAGGGAGAGTCATTTGCTCTTTTTGTGAAAGGCGATGTTCAATGACGAAACTAACTCCTCTATAATTGCATCGTATTCTTTGCCAAGTGGTAGTGAAATCATCTGAACGTTCAGCATTTAAAATTAACATCTTAAACTAATGCAGTAAATAAATAGATGACAGGGAATCAAAAAAGAATTCGAACCTAACTTTATTCTAAAAAAGATTTTACTTGGATTTTTGTAAGCATTTTTTTTATTTTTTTCCATAACTATTAGCTTTTGAAATTTATCTCTAAATTAGGACATGTTAAAAAAAAAATTTTTTTTTCAAACTCTAAGAAATTTTATATAACAACTTATAACAAACAAATAATTGTAATTTAATCATTATTAGTGATAAGTAGAGACCGGACAAAAAAGCATTAAAAAAATTGAAAAAAAGTGCTTAAAAAAGCATAAAAAACTTGAATAAAAAAAAGTTGTTAAATAAGCATAAAAGTTGAAAAAAGCATCTAATAAGCAATTTTTACTCATACCAATGGCGTATACAAATTTTTTTAAAGAAACTAAATTTATTCTGCCCCGCCCTGCGAAAATTTTTTTTTGCGGAACCAAATTTTTTCACCCTGCTAAAAAAAATTTTTTTACAGGGCTATATTTTTTCACACTGCGGGATTTTTTGGAAATTTTTTTTTTTGGGGGGGCCCCCCCCTTATATACGTCCCTGGTATATGTGTGTGTGAATGGGAAAAAAGTTTTTTAATAAAAAAAAAAAAAAATTATAAATATTCGTAAAATAAGTTCAAATAAGCACGAAAGGGAAAAAAAGCATGAAAACTCAAAAAAAGCAAAAAAAAGCATAAAAAATGTAATCTCAATGCACTTAGTTTTTCCTAATTCGTATAGAAATTAAATATCTAATGGTTGCTTATAAAATTCAGCAATAAGCATTTTGCTTAAAATCCGGTCTCTAGTGATAAGCTTGGTGTTTATAAAAAATATAAAAATTTTACTCTTCTCTCCACGGATAGGCCTATAGCCAGGAAGAAAGAAATGTTGGCATTCTTGAACAAAACATTTCAAGTTGTCAAATTTTTTCCAAGTTCAAGTTGGCAAAATTGCAAATGTCTTTATTTAAATAAAGTTATATAAAATTTTTTCAAAAATTTCGTAAACAAAGAGTTACAATAATTTATCGAGGACAGAGGATTTCCGGGGAGATCTGGGAGTATGGAAAATTTTTTTGAAAATTAGCCACTGAAATCTGCGTTTTTAGCTATTCTGAGTCGTGAAAAAGATCAAACTTGATTTGAGCTTAAAGGGCCCGGGCCCCCTGAGGAAAAAAAATTTCAAGAAAATGATTTTTTTTAATGTTGGGTAGCGAGGATGCAGCCAAAGAGGACTGTGTATCATCTCGAGAGAAATATGCTTCAACATCTCATTCTACACTACGGTAACGGCCTCAGGAAGATTATTAGAGAAGTAAACTCCTTTATTGTTAAAAAGCAAAAATTTAAAAACAGACTATTCTTTCTCAATAGATGCAAATTTTATAATGTGATTCCAAATTTTATTAATTTTAACATGAAAAACATCATAAATTTGTCTTTAAAAACTCATTCTCGGAAAACTGAAAATTTATTTCATAGATTTAAGATGGCATTGTTGAATGTTGAAATTCAACATACTTACACACACTTGCATTATATTGGGGGAAACATCTCACGACTAT
This sequence comes from Euborellia annulipes, assembly GCA_023213315.1. NCBI lineage: Eukaryota > Metazoa > Arthropoda > Insecta > Dermaptera > Anisolabididae > Euborellia > Euborellia annulipes. Next base: position 15,665 of record JAKCPI010028731.1, on the reverse strand, counting down.
CGCAAACCTCTTTGGCTGCATCCTCGCTACCCAACATTGGAATATCTACAGCCACTAACTCAACCACTGATTTTTTTAATTGAAATTTAACATTTGAGCTAAAAGTGACGTTTCAATTCTAGACTGGAATTATCTTTAGACTATTTTATTTTTATGATAATATTTTGTCCTCTTCTATCCTAACCATCCTGTAAAAAGGAGATTTTTCTCCCTTTGAATACTCATCGCCCCCCCGCTTATTTATCGCCCCCCTGAAAACCCAAATCGCCCACTTGGGGGCGATCGCCCCCAGGTTGGGAACCATTGAAATAGATCATTAAGGAAAAAAAAGTGTTTTAGAAAGAAAATGATTTATTACGATGAATCAATGTTGCATCTTGAATCACATTAATATATCATTACATTTAAAATTTACGAGTGATATTTTTTAGTTTTTTTTTTTTTATTTATTCAGGAGGAATTAAAATCATTTGATTATTTAAAAAAATATAATTAAAATGAAGATTTTTTTAATCAAAAAATAATAATAATAAATCATTCAATGGTTCAAAAAAAAAAAAAATAGATAAATAAAATTAACGAAACTCCTAAAGATAGGCAACCAAAACAACTACCCCACGAATATTTATTAATTTAGTAGAATAGAGGTGTCCAAACTACGGCCCGGCAGATAATTTTATCCAACCCGTCGATGTTTTGATTTTTCCAGTGGGAAATAGAAAAAAAACATGAAAAAATTATAAATATTAAAAAAGACTTTTTAAATTTATTTAAAAAAATCTCGACATCGAATTTTTGATCGCAATACTTTCTCTCTCTATATATTTCATATATAAGGTAAGAGAAAGTAATAATAAAAATGGGGGAATATATACAGAAAATTTTACTTTTACAGTCAAAAACCTTTTGACTGCATGTTACCAGAAATTTCAAGTAGAAATTATTGATCTTCAAGCTAACGATCAAATCAAGGATAAATACAAATAAGGGAGGAAACGTGGTCGATTTTTATAAATATTTGGATGCAAGAGTTTCCAAATTTAAAACAATTTGCTTGTAAATTTATTTCTATGTTTGGGACTACCTATATGTTAGAGCAAACGAAGATAAAAAAAAAATAATAATTTGATTGATCTTAAATTTCGTTTGTTCTTCAAGTTTTTATAAGAAAATATACATTTCTATAAAAATTTAATAGAATTTTCCCAGAATCAAACGAAAGATGATCCACCCATAACATAATGTATAAATGAAATAAATATGAGCTGACATTTTATGATGTCATAACACAGAGATACTTTTGTCAGCTAATTTATACTTTCCTTTGCAAAAATAAATAGAGTCTTCCTGATCTTTATGTCAATACATTCTATTTTATTCTAACATACTGTATAATCACTTTGAAATATTGGTGCGTTTGTAAAGAAATTCATTAAAAATATAAACATTTTTCTCTGTTTTTAAATATTTTCCTTAGAGAATAAACTTTATCCTCAGATCAGCGGCATATATAATGGGGAGCGAGGGGGCCCGCCCTTCCCGAATTTTTTAAATTCCTTTCTCGGGGCCATTGAAAAAACGAAATTAACTTTTTTAAATATATCGGTGGCAAAAATGGCTGGTGTTCTTGTGCCAACACTCTTTAAAAAAAAAAAAAAAAAAAAAAAAACGTTTTTGAGAAAATTATATGAAAATTTCAAATTTAAATTAAAGAAAATATAAATCCCTCCCCCCACACCAAAAATCATGCAACCCTGGCACCAATAAGATTTAGATTTGATTTATGAAAAAACAATTTTCTCATAAGTAGTCAACTCAAGAGAATAAATTTTTTGTTAACGTTTACTCAAATGAGTTAGTGTATTTCAAAACTAGGACTGAGTATGCTAGCAATGTATATACAAAATTTTATAAACTTTTACTGAGGATGATTTTATCTCTCTGGGTTCGAAATACAGAACAATATAGAACAATATCTACAAACAATAATAGGAAAATTATATTTTCTGGCCGTATGTTCATATGAAAATTAATCTTCACTTGACCAATTACATTCGATTAATATATTTGATGTCAATCAATTTGAAAATATGGGGACGGAGTCTAAATGGATTTAGATGTCGAAAATATCTCTAATTAAATTTAAAAAAATCAAAACTTCTCCCTGAAAAAAGTAGTAATTAATAGTACAGGTAGTTATAGTAGCAGAACTAAATTAAAGGCACATGTGTATTAAAGGAATTCTTTTATGCTTCTCAGGTATCGGTTTTGGGCTGATTTACCTTCCGGCTGTTGTATGCGTCGGATATTACTTCGAGACGAAAAGATCTCTGGCAACTGGGATTGCCGTTTGTGGCTCCGGCTTCGGGACGTTCGCCTTCGCCCCTTTAGCGACATGGCTACTCGAAAATTACGATTGGCGTGGGGCAAATCTCATCCTCGCTGGCCTGATCCTCAATTGTGCCGTTAGTATTGGTCATTTGAATTAAGATACTAGTTATTTTTTAAGTTTTTTGTTTGTTCAGTTCGATTAGAAGTTAAGTTTTGAATTTTATGTGGATGAAGACACGAACGAAGGATGGAGGGACGTGGCTGGCGATGACTGGCCTGGTCCTCGACAGAGAAGAGGGACATCGCGTCCTGAAGTTCTGATCAGCTGGTGAGAAAGGTAAAATATAGAGCCGAATTCAATTGATGTGGCCACGGATTGTATGGGAGTAGCGGCTCTTATGCAAAGTAAGAAGAATACTTTAAAAAAGTCTAGAAAGACCAAATAAAATTGAAATTCTTTGGGTTAAATTCCCAATTCAAATTATGGAATATAATTATTTATTTTTTACTAAAATACATATTGTAATAATATATATGTTAGAATAGTGGTTTTAAAAGCAACTCTGCGGAGTGAGTCCCTATGGTCTTTCTTTTTTTAGATAAGAAGCATCAGCATTCAATTTTGCCACTCAAACAATACATCATTTATTTTAACGTGTTCATTAAAATACTGTACTGTTTATTTTTTAGCAAGTTTGTCTTCGTCAGCAGAAGGCTTAAAATATCCCAAAAGCCAAAGAATTAGGTAGAAGGCTTAAAAATTAATCAAGAAAATAATTTGTTTTTCAAAATTAAAACTTAAGATTTTCAGTAAATAATTGATATAAAGTACTTTTCGATCTTCGGAGTAGTACATTTATTATTTATTTTATTTGTCACTTAAGAAATTTTTAATTGTGATTAAGACTTTCTCAAATAATTTTGTATGAATGTGTTAAGGTTTTCGGCGCACTGATGCGTCCACTCGAGTATCCAAAGGAGTCTTCCTGCAAACCGCTGCTTCAACGTATGGCGGAAGAGAAACGGTTCCAGATGGAACGGGGGTCAATCGGGGGCAGCTACTTCATGGTCCAACTTCCGGATGGGAGTATGGAACGTCGGATGAAGATGCCGATCAACATCGATCCTGGTGTGCATTCGAGCTTCAACCTGGATCAGCTGGTGCCTGGGACGCCGATTACACCGGTGCCGACGGTGCCAACGTTGCCAACGATCTCCGAAGTGAAGGCAGGAATGAACAATGACGTGAATGATAGTGAACCCGCCGGCCGTGGTCCCGCGTTGCCTACCATCGCCGAAGTCAAGGCACGGCTAACGCATTTCAATCATTCACCCACTCACACCAACTCACATAATTCACTAATGTTCACATTGACATACATTTCTTTTTCAACCATCAAGCGACGCTTTCCGTGCTCTCCCGTGCACAAATCGCGCAAGTCCTCGCTTCTGATGAATGTTTTTGCACTTGGATTTCAAACTCACACCAAATAATAGGCTTGTTTTCGTTTCTAAATGTCAATTCGCTAAGATGATAATTTAAACTAAAATGTTAATTCTCACCAACTTATAAAATTCTTGAAAAATTTTAACTAACTAATCCTCCTGAAATATCTTGTAGGCCTATATACAACAACCTAGGATCCTGGAGGAGAACGTTTTCTAAAGAAGCGGAGGCTAGAGGAAATGATCCACATTTGACAGAAAATTTGGTTGTTATTTATTATTTATGATTAAATAATTGAGTAACCACGACGGAATCGGGACGCTGGTAAATAAAGAATCTTTTCGGATTTTTTTCTCCACTCGAAACTAGCGCTCACAAGAAGGTCCAGACTGTCTATTGATTACATAAATTATAGACAGTAATCAATAGACTGTCAAACCTTCTTGTGAGCGCTAGTTTCGAGTGGAGAAAAGTGGGTAAATAGCGACAATTTTCGGCCCAGCCAGCATCCCGATTCTGCCAAGGTTAGGACTTCTCTTTTGATATGTCTAAAATTACGTTGTAATAGGGTCTACGATGACTGGAATTTTATGATATTCAGTGGTGGCTATCCAATGGGAAAAAAATTATTTTACATAATACTGTTTTCATTTAAATATTAAATAATAATTGCAAGATGAAAATAAATAATAATAAAAAAAAAAAAAAAAAAAAAAAAAAAGGAGGAAATATTAACTTTTTTTTTTAAAGAACTAACTACTCAACAGATGGTGGGAAAAGACTTTTGGAAAAAAATATCTTAGCAAACATTTTTTTTTGCCTGACACTTGGCACATTTTAAAAAGCACAAATTGGATTGAATATCATCTGCTTCTTCTATATTCTATAATTTCGAGGCAACACTCATTTTAATATTATAAATTTAACATTTTTTATTAATTTTAATTTATTTAAATTAATCTCTTCTAGAGGTTTTTTTAATAAGATGGGAACAAATTAGAAAATATCAATATCATGATATTAAGTTATTTACCTGAAACTCGTAAATAGAATAAAAGAAGCATTTAAGAGAATCGAATCACGTTCTTCCGTGGTTTTCACATTACACCGAGGTAAACCACGGGAGAACGTGTTTAGGTAAATAACTTGAATTTAGGCCTATATATATTTTTACTTTCTCTTAGCCTATATATGAAATATATAGGAGAGAAAGTATTGCGATCATGTCAAAAATTCGATGTCGAGATTTTGATGGATATACATGTTTTGAGGTCCCCTGAGTCCAAAAAAAGTGGGTCCCGCAAATTGGTCTGTGTGTATGTATGTGTGTGTGTGTGTGTGTGTGTGTGCGTGCGTGTGTGCGTGCGTGTGTCTGTATGTGTGGACAGATTTTTAGCATGAAGGAATTGAGCTACCGGATTGAAATTTTATATTTAACTTAGGTACCTTCCCACACGCTCAAAATAAGCTTTTGAACAAAATCGGCCAAAAAGTACTAGTACTTTACTGATGTACTTTTTCAGTTTTTTTCGATTTTCTCAAAATTCCCTCCAAGGATTTTTTTTAAAATTCAAAAATCAATTATTTTTTAGATGCTCTTTAAAATGTATATTCTCATTTTGCCGTTGAAATCTTCTGAAGACCACTTTACTCTTGTTCTTCATAGGAAAGATAGAAATGGTTGCCATGGTAACGGAATTTAAATCTTTTTCTTTTTAGATTAAAAATCAATTATTATTTAAATTCCCATTTATTTGTGTCTTTAATTGCTTAGGAGAAAACACATATATCTCTCTCTCTCTCACTTGCAAACATTATCGCCTGTCTCTCCGCCTTCTCTCATAGGCCTAATGTTAATTTCCTATAGGGATTTGTATGTTAATTTCGATTCAAAAGGGGGTCCCCTTTAGAACTTTTTAGGCATTTAAAATTTTTTTTTCCAATTCTTATGAAATTTTGTATTTATTTACGATTCTATATTGTGTATAAAATGTCCAAATATGAGATTAAAATTTTGAAAAATAACCATAGTTTATTTGAAGCAGTCAACATTTAAAATGCAAGTTTGAAACTAAGGTGCTATCGGAAACTAAATATATCTCGACACAAAAAATCTGGTGTGACCAGCACAGTGCGCAACTTTCTCTTACCGAAGGGTAAGAGACAGAGGCGTACCGAGGCAGTTGGGGGCCTGGGGCGGCACTAGAAGAGGGGGCCTTATAATGAATTTTTTTTCGGAGGGGTTTTTACTTGAGCCCTGAGGGCCCCGGGGCCTCTCAAAGGGAAATTTACATTAAATTTTGTTTATTTTTATCTAAATTTTCCGTTTTTACTTGAGCCCTGAGGGCCCCGGGGCCTCTCAAAGGGAAATTTACATTAAATTTTGTTTTTTATAAATATATGGGGGCCTATGCCGGCTCGGGGCCTGGGGCGGACCGCCCCCCTCGCCCCCCCCCTCGGTACGCCACTGGTAAGAGAAAGTTGTGTGCTGTGCGCCAGTCACACCAGATTTTTTTATGAAATTCATTTATAGAGAATAAAATTTCAAAAATATTAATTTACAAGATACTATTATTATTATTATTATTATTTTTTTTCTAATTATCAAGAAAATTTTTTATAAAATTTTAATAAACATTTTTATAAAGATTAAGAGATAATTTATTAGGCTTTTGTATAAAATTTTTATTTCATTTTCACTCATTGAAACGCTTTTTTTAAGCTATTTTATAGCAAATTTTTGCATAAACCTTTTCTCTTTATATTTATCTTATCTTTCAATTTAGGTATGTTGAAAGAAAGTTTCTTAATTTTTTTTACTTTTTTTAAGCTTAAGCTTACTTTAGGCTTATATAAAATTAAATTAAATCTGAGCGAATTGACTTTTTAGTAAATGGTATTGTGTGTGTGTCTTAAATTTTGTTGTGAATAATAAATACACTAATGATGGATTTAATGTTACTAAACTGAAAGATATTTTGATAAATTTATCTCCGGCATTTGATAATTATCAATTATAATTAATTAATTAATTTGAATTATTCAGTCACATTTTTTAACAAAAAAAAATTATAAATTAACTGAAAATTATGCCCCAGGCTAATTTGTTTTTAATTCTTTAGCTTTTTATTCTAAAATTTCTTTAGAAAAATTACTAAACGTTTGTATAAATAAATTAGGCCCAGCGGCGTAGCTAGCCTTTGAGGGCGGAGGGGGCGAAGCTCAACTGGGGCGCCGTTTTTCGTTATTCGAATCTCCTTCGAGCTTTTTTTTTTGTAATTTTTCTCCGGAGATTTTGGGAAAAGGGGGGGGGGGATGCGTGAGGGGCGCCAAAAGCTTGATTCGCCTTGGGCGGAGGGGGCGAGCGACCCCCTTCGCCCCCACCTGGATACGCTACTGATTAGGCCCTATGTTAAAATTTATTTGGAAGCTTGTTAATTCTATAGTGTAGATCTAGGAAATAAATTATCAAAATGTTTTTTCTTGTTCTATTACCACCTACACACCTTCTCAAAACTTTGTATATTTCTAAATAGTAAGTCATTGTTTTTTTGGGCAGGTACCAGATCAGAGTGGATCTAGTGGAGCCAGCAGCCAAGGCAGTGGAGAAATTAAAAAACGAGGCCCAAGTGCAACGACGTCTCCCAATGATGAAAAGAAAGAGGATGAATTCATTAGCGGAGTGCCTCGCATGCCGAGAAATGCCAGCCAGCCCGCTTTCCATACACCTGTTCAAGGTCGTTAAGATAAAGCTTTTCTTTTAAATTAGTTACTTCACCACAATATTAATTAGGTGTAATTGATCGTAGAGCATACAACTTTCTTTTATCTTCAGTATTCAATAATTGTGTGATGTGTAGAGGTGTAATCCAGATTTTTTTAGTAGAGATATATAATATATAAGGGAGCGTACAAGTATTAATAACGCTATTTGGGGGGAGGGGGCTCGTAAAACGTTACCATTACCATGCGTTACAAGGGGGAGGGGGGGGGGTTGAACAACGCGTTTCGTAACTGGTATTTTAGCGACTTTCCGATACTTTGCGCAACATAGTTCTAATTGTGACTTTTAGATAAAAATGGCCACTTGAGCGTTACGCAACGTATAGGAGGGGGGGGGGGGTCAAAAATCTTCAAAAATTGCTTTACATAATACTTGTACGCTCCCTAAGCTTCTCCAGTATATAGGTAAAATAATTATTAATAAATTTCCGAAATATTAAAATCAAAGAGTTAAAATTTATAATCAAATAGAAGTAAATATACAGTAAAGTGTGATTCAAACAATTTTGAGGAATTTATTAGTATATAAGGATCATACTACAAAAATGGGTAAACTTTGGGGTCGAAATGCACAATTTCCGATTTTGAAGCCAAAGAAAGTTTGAAAAGATTCGACGAGACTCGTATAGGCCTACTAAAAAAAAAAAAATATTTCATATATAGGGTCAGAGAAAGCAAAAGCCTGTCAAATGGATTTTCGGTTACGATTTCGGCCGATGTGGCCCGCTTTGTCTCAATGAATATGTGGTTACTTTACACAATTAGTAACAGGGGCGTTATAGCAATTTATTCGGGGGGGGGGGGGGCCGAACTTGGGATATTATTCTGCGAAGTGTTAATGTTAAGGAAGGATCTTATATTCACAGCGAGGCTGAGGAGCACCTATTGGGAACCAGTTGCACCTACAAAGGGTCTGTTGCTATGACTGTTTATACGGTCTATATATGTATATGTGTTTGGAAAATTTCGGGAGGGGGGGGCCCACCTTATATACGCCCCTGATTAGTAACTTTGCTTTCAATTGTTTGTAAAACAATAAGTTAATTTTATTGTATCCATAAATAACCCTCAGATTTTTTTATATAAATATATTATATAATATGGTATTGCTCATCAGTAAAGACCGGACAAAAAAGCATAAAAAAATGAAAAAAAAAAGTGCTTAAAAAAGCATAAAAAACTTGAATAAAAAGTTGTTAAATAAGCATAAAAGTTGAAAAAAAGCATCTCATAAGCAATTTTTACTCATACCAATGGCGTATACAAATTTTTTGTTAAAGAAACTAAATTTATTCCGCCCCGCCCTGCGAAAAATTTTGTTTTTGCGGAACTAAATTTTTTCACCCTGCGGAAAAAATTTTTTTACAGGGCTATATTTTTTCGCACTGCGGGATTTTTGGAAAATTTTTTTTTTTTTTTTTTTTTTTGGGGAGGAGGCCGGCCTCCCCCCCCCCTTATATACGTCCCTGGTGTATGCGTGTGTGAATGGGAAAAAAGTGATTTTTAATAAAAAAAAAAAAATTATAAATATTCGTAAAATGAGTTCAAATAAGCACGAAAGGGAAAAAAAGCATGAAAACTCAAAAAAAGCAAAAAAAGCATAAAAAATGCAATCTCAATACACTTAGTTTTTCCTAATTCGTATAGAAATTAAATATCTAATGGTTGCTTATAAAATTGAGCAATAAGCATTTTGCTTAAAATCCGGTCTCTACTCATCAGCCTTTTAGCTTTAAGTCAGTTGGGTTGAAAAATTTCCAGGGAACCCTCCTTTTTTATAAAAAACAAAAAAAAATCTGCTAATTGATATGGAATAGTTTTTTTTCTTTGAAGCTCTAATTAACTTTCTTTATTTTTTGATGGTTCATATACATCTTTATTAACCATTTAATTTCTTTATTAGGACTACCGAAAAATGGTTCGGTGCCATTTTTCGACCGGATTCGTAAGACGAGCACGGGAGAACGTTTTCGACCAAATTTGGCTGCCATCAAGAGCAGCCGCTCCAATGTGAATAGCAATGGAGATATTCGTAAATCTCTACATCTGCGCCTCAGTACCTCGTCTTTTGCTAGCAATTCACCTAACAATAATTGCGACGACATGGGATGGTCCAAAACAGATGTAATATATTAATTATTTTCTGAAAATATGTTTATTTTTAATCTTCCATGTCTTATTTCAAAAAATTGTTACAAATTTTTATATACTGTGTCCTGTGCTACAAAAATTTATTTAATTAAAAATTATTAAATTTTATTTGAACAATTCTAATGATTTCATTGGTTCCCCCCCCCCCCACCCCCCCCCAGATCCGGCCCTGTGTACAATTAAGGTTTTATTAGTGAGTCATCTAAAATGATCTGGAATTTATATTATTTTTATGAAAAATCGTAGTCATGACTCCTTTTTTTTCATAACCCTGCCTTTTTCGCACCTCCCAGTTTAGAAAACGCTGGCTTAGAATGTTAAAGTCAAGGCAAAACATAAAAATTGTTGATTCAATTTCAGCAAGTGGTTATATTTTTCCAATATTGAAAACTTATTTCACATGCCCCCCCCTCCCTTATTCCCTTCATATTAGAAAATTCACTTCTCGTCTTTCGCGATAAATCTGATTAAATTTAAATAAACGTATATATTCGGTCTCATATGCAAAAAAATATTAATACTTAAAAACAGAGGCGTACCGAGGCAGTTGGGGGCCTGGGGCGGCACTAGAATAGGGGTTTGAGCCCTGAGGGCCCCGGGGCCTCTCAAAGAGAAATTTTCATTAAATTTTTTTTTTTCTTTTAACCTAATTTTTCCGTTTTCATTTGAGCCCTGGGGGCCCCGGGGCCTCTCAAAGAGAAATTTTCATTAAATTTTTTTTTTCTTTTAACCTAATTTTTCCGTTTTCATTTGAGCCCTGGGGGCCCCGGGCCTCTCAAAGAGAAATTTTCATTAAATTTTTTTTTTTTAACTAAATTTTTGCCCTCGGGGCATGGCGTAGAGGTTAGCGTGCTAACCTCATATTCCAAACGTCGCGGGTTCGGACCCCAGGCAGTCCGATGATTTTATTTAAGCCAATTGGATACCAAATGGCTTAAATAAGAATGCCTGGAACCCATATATGTATATTTATCAATAACGGATATCGTAAAAAGTCTTATATGGCCTGAGTTGCCGAAAAGACTGTGTGAATGTGTGTGTGAGTGTGAGTGTGAATGTAGAAAAAATCTTCGTGTGAGTGTTAAAAAAAAAAAAAAAAAAAAAACTAAATTTTTCCGTTTTCATTTGAGCCCTGGGGGCTCGGGGCCTCTCAAAGAGAAATTTTCATTAAATTTTGTTTTTATAAATATATGGGGGCCTATGCCGGCTCGGGGCCTGGGGCGGACCGCCCCCTCCGCCCCCCCCCCCTCGGTACGCCACTGCTTAAAAAACCTGACCAGATAATTTTTTATTGTTTCTAAATAAAAAAATATTTTTCCTAGATGGATAACAACGAAGGCATTTCGTTCAGCACATCTCGGACATCAATTCCAAAGGAAAGAAGAGAAATGGTTCGTCCTATGTCTCGGAAAGATATATTTTACAGTGGTTCTGTTCTCAATCTACCTGAATACAAATCTCAAAAGTCTCTCTCAAGTTATCGACAGAGTGTGATCTCGTTGCCAAGGTATCAGGATCGTGGCGACGGAGTCATCGAAATGGAAAAAGGAAGTGAGTCTGAATCCAATTCATCCGTTTTATAAATTGCTTTATTTGAGTATTTATTTATAATACAGTTCCTATATTCGGAGTAAAGGGAAGGACTTCATTCAAGTGAAGCTTAATATTTTTAATATACCTAATTTACTAGTACTACTATTTACTAGTATTTACAATAACACCAATGTTTTTGTTTGTAATTTTTAGCTGAACTCTGTCCCTGCTGCACTTTATCGGAATCATTTAAATCGGCGCTTGCATCCATGATCGACGTTTCACTTCTTAAAGACCCTGTTTTTATGCTCATCTCTATTAGCAATCTGTTCGGAATGATGGGTCTTTATGTCCCTTTTGTGTATTTGGTTGATGCCGCCATTCAAGACGTGAGTTGAACCAATATCTCTTATAATTATTTTATTGTAGTTAAAAGATTATTTCAAGTACAGGAGAACCTCGCTTAACGAGCAACTCTCCTAACGAGAAATCCGCATAACGAGCAAAACAAATTGTACGAGCGACTTTTCCCATAACGAATAAAAAACACGAACTTAGTCAAAATAAAACTCTGTCGAATCAGTTTATCATTTGGGTTTTATATTATATTTAATTTTGTGCTCTTTTAAATTTACTGGTGTAGAGGTTAGCGTACTAACCTCGTATACCAAAAGTCGCGGGTTCGGACCCCAGGGCAGTCCGATAATTTGGTATCCAAATGGCTTAAATAAGAATGCCTGGATCCCTAATATGTATATTAATCTCTATAACGGATATCGTAAAAGTCTTAAATGGCCTAAGTTGCCGAAAAGTCTGTGTGTCGGGATTAGAGTTGTTTTAAATATTTCTGAAAATTAATTTTTTTTTTTATTAATTTGTGTATTATTTTTTATTTTTTTCAAGGGAATCGATGGCAATTCTGCTTCATTTTTGCTCTCCATCATCGGTATTACTAATACGGTGGGTCGTGTGGCTTGTGGATACGTCGCCGATTTTCCCTGGGTCGATTCTCTTTTGCTCAACAACCTCTGTTTGGTAGTCTCCACCATCGCAGTTGGAATGACGCCCTTCTGCAGTTCCTACATGTCTTATATTGTTATGGCAATATTTTTTGGCATTGCTATTTGTAAGTATAATTTTAAATTTTCTATTAAGGTCTTTCTCGGGATCTTAGGGCATTTAGTCCTCATCCCTATTTGAGATGATGATGTGTTGTTCTGGGGCTTTCTTTGCACTGCGACCTTCTAGATCAGATCTATTGTGCTCCCCGATCTAGGAATGGTTCGAATTCGGGTGATGTTTTACCCCTAATTCCTATGTCCATCCCTCAGGCCCTAAGTGCCTGGAATTGGAGGGATGTGACTCCCTTTTGCTCCAGCAGAGACGTTCGACTTTGGTTGAATTTTTTCGGCAAGTTGGGTTCGAACTCGAGTGACATTTTACCTCGTATTACTAAGCCTCAGCTTATCCGATAAGCCACGCTCGCCTCTTCATCCCTATTTATATCGAATGATAAGTTATAAGTGAGAAACAAATTCAATTGAAATAAATTTTTCTCTTGGAATGAGAAGTGAATCCGGGACCTCAGGCAGGAGAAGCTAATGTCTTCTCATTTGAGCCACGGGTCACGGGTATTTATAAGTACTGGTATATATTTCAAAAAGAAAAAACAATATTTTTTAAAATAATAAAATATTAATATATAGGCTAAGAGAAAGTAATAGCACAAGAAAAAATGATAGATGAAGATCTAATGACACTCTAATACAATTATAACACCTATAATTATAACCCTAATTATAATACCTATAACAGGCCACATAAATGATTGTTGTCATCTTATTACAGGAAATGCCAAAAAAATATTATATCTGTTAGTAGGCCTGTCAAAGGATATGATCTGATCAGAGCTGGAACTAGGAGAGGAGGGGGCATGGGCGCATAGTGTCTCGGGCGACAGTATCAGGGGAGGGTAAAATAGGAAAAGTGGTACGCAAAAACAAAACGTTTGAAAAGTGAACATATCGCAATCAAAGGTATCGAAGAAATTAAATATTAACTATAAAATATTTAACTTTATTGCACATAATTTATAAATATATTCGTATTTCAAATTCCTACTCCTTCTAAGAAACAAGAATTACCATAATTCGCGGCAATGGTGGATTTATGGTCAGACCCGTGAGACCCGGGCCTAGGGCGGCAAAATTTTAGAGGCCCCAAAATTTTAGAGGCGAGATAATTTTAGAGACTCAAATTTGAAGAACGATTAAAATTTTAAAATTTAAACTTGGGAATTTTATAATTTTGCTAAGGAGGGGCGGCAATTAAGCTTTGCCCCTTCTAACAAAAAATCGAGTTCCGGCCCCCTTCTGACAAATAATAAATCTCAAAATATATCCATAAGTTTACTGAAATACTTATTTAAGACATTTCATCAAAAGTTAGAACTTTTGTAACCCATATGTAAATATTTTACTAATCAAATTGATGGTGACATCTTTCTTATTACAGCTGGTTACATCTCTCTAACATCGATTATCCTTGTGGATCTTCTCGGATTAGACAAGCTTACGAACGCCTTTGGTTTGCTTATCCTGTTCCGTGGTGGTGCTGCGATTGTTGGTTCACCGCTTGCAGGCATTGTCTACGACGCTACCGGTACCTACGATATTCCATTCTTCATGGCTGGCGTCTTCTTTCTTGTCTCAGCAATCACCAGCTTTGCAGCTCCATTAATGAAAAGATGCATCACCACCCCAGAACAACCTCCAATTCAAGATGCTCTCACACCAATTGATGAAGCCGCCGAGGAGGATGATGAAAATGTCGGACCTATACCTGAAATTGTTGAAACTGCCGCCTCACCAATGAACCCAAATGGCACCGAAAAGGAAATCAAACAAATAGAATCCGTGTTGTGAACAAATTAATTCAAATGAATAAATACTCAAGATAAATAAAGCCATATTACGCGATACATCAATAAATATTACAAAATAAAAATGTATTCATTTTTTTTATACTCAAGATAGGTAATGTTTATTGATTATGTACGTACAAGTAAGTCTTGATTCGATCTCACTTTAATCAAATCTATCAGTAAATAACATAACTTATAACTTTCCATGACTGGGTCAAGGAAGCGTGTATTAGGCAATTAAGTATTAAAAATAATAAATAAAAGCGTTATATTGTTCTATCCTAAGCTGGACTGGAGCCACGTACATGTATTTTCCTCATTGACTGTGATACAAATTGCAAATTTTACATGAATTTACAAACACTAAAAGTAAACCCACAAAGTGGATGTCAGAAGACATGTTTGGTGAGGAAGATGTGTTATCGTTATGTTTCTTTGTAAATATAATTTAGAAATCAAATAATTAACAATAATAATTATCGAAATTATTATTGTTAATAAAAAATATATAACTATGTGGGGCCGCGCAAGCTATTCTGCCGCCCTGGCAGATATTTTTTGCGCCCCCCTCCCCAAAACTTTAAAAATTTAATTTGCGCCCCCTCCTCAAAATTTTCCCCGATCTCAAAATTTTTCTGCGAAATATTTTCTCTGCGCGGAACCAAAAATTTTCCCCGTCCGGGAGAAATAATTTACCTTTTTTTGAGAGACGCTCCATTTTGCCCGCCCCCGGGACCGAAATTTTTTTCGGGGCGCTCTTCGGAACAAAATTTTTTTTTATTTTTCCCTTTTTGCCGCCCTCTCCAGAGTTGCCGCCGGCGGCCGCCCCAGTTGCCAGGGAGGCGCGCCCGCCCGCGTTAAAAAAGAAAAAAATGAATGTCGTTGAGGACTGCCCTCCCAACGACCTTTCTTGGATTTTATTTTATTTCGATTATCATTTTTAATTCAGGTGCTAAATTTTATTTCTCCTAGGTTTTTAAAAATTTTTAGAATAATTTATGAAAGATGTATATTAAAAAAAGAATTTTACTTTGAAGGCGAAACATTTTTTAGACCCCTATTCTTTTTTTTTTCTTCCTTCACTTTTATAAGAATAAAACATTGAGAAATTTGTTTTTTATTTTCGCCTTAAAGTAAAACAATAATATATAAGTATTAGCGTTAATGGATAATGGATGCTTTAGTAACTGCTGAAAATGTTTTTAGGAAATGATTCATCCAAAATTCATTAACGTTAAAAACTAATAATTAATATATAATAAATAAACAATTACTATTAAAAAATAATATTTAATTAATAATTTTATTAATAATATTAATATTAACACAAAGACATAACCAATTTTTTTATTAGTATTTTCGTTCAAAACAAATAAGGTCGATTTTAATGAAAGAGATTTTTAATCAACGACAGTAATTCAATTTCAAATAATTCTTATTTTTGAATCGGTCTTTTATAAAAATGCGCATTTACTGGTTAACGGAGAGGCTAAGAAA
>JAKCPI010028729.1:0-35041 GCA_023213315.1 Euborellia annulipes | reverse complement strand
GCCCCTATGTCGGTATCGTGGGGCGCCTGGGGCGTGGCGGGGGGAGAGGGGGAGCGCCCTCCTTCGCCCCCACCTATAGTTACGCTAATGATTATATATATATTATATTAAAATAACTATATAGTTCCTAGAGAGAAATATTGTACATTTTCTGTATTCTAATTTTTAGCCCTGAATATGATGGTGGGATGCCATTGAAACTGTTTACTGTAGTCGCAGCCAAAAATAAAATCAACATAATAATATGTATAATAAATATTGTTTTTATACGCCACCACTACCTTGGCTTTCATACATCTACATTCAACAGAATTATTATACAAATTGTACAAACGCACATTTAGTAAAAAATTTTGATATTTCATTAAATAATTTCTTTCTAATCAATAATTTGTTATGGCAAAAAAAAAAATATTAAATAAATCAGAATAGCGTATTTTAAAATTTTTTTTTTTGGAAAACTTTTTAATTTTTTTTTTTTTTTTTAGAATGGCTGGACACCATATAAATGGCAGTTTCATTTGGCATTTATAATATAATTTCTCTCTCTCTTTTCAAACATATATACAATTTCTGATAAGATTATGTATTCTTTGTATAAGGCAACAATGTGGTTTATTTAAAAAAAAAATTGGAATAAATGATCCAGCTAATTGTGATTTAAAAAGACAAATTCAATTCTTTTCAGTCATAATAAAATCATTATTGAATAAAACGTCTGTTAGCTTTTCGCGAATGAGGTGAGAGGGGTCTCAGGAGAAGACCCCATGGCCTCCTGTCAAACGGACGTTTGTGTAATTCCTTGCCAGCGAAGTGGTTTTCGTGATGCAATCGAGGCAGTCGATTCATTTTCCAATTCCGAATCATCAATATCACATAAATGTGTTGAGAGATCGCTATGACTGCCTGTACCACCAGCTGGTGCTAGAAGACTCGTCCTTTCAGCTAAATCGCGTCTTCTTGGAAATCCGTATGGTTCCACGTCGTCATCATCGTCCTCATCATCATCTGTCGTGGTCTCGCCAATTCGTAGTCGTTGTAATTGATTTTTTGGATTTGTAGTAACTGCTGTTGTAGTTGTATTAGGTAATTCCGGTTCGGTTTCACTTCCGGCTCCACCGAGATTAAATGTAGGAAGATAGGTATTAGGATGACGTAAATAAGCTGCTGCATCGGGAAATGTGTAGTCGTCGTCTAATTCAACGCCACCTACTCCCGTGCTACCAATATATTCCGATTGGGCGTCTTCATCAAGTGTTTCAATGTCACGAACTGGGTCTACCGGGCCCACCACTAAAAAAAATAAATTTATTACAAAACGCAATTTATATTAATACAAGGTTTTAAAAATGAGAGATACAGCTACCTTTATTTATTTAATCGGCACGACTGACGTTTCGGTTCTATGTTTGAACCAGCTTCAGAGCTGGCGAATAATCATTAAGAAAGTGTAATAGTCGATTTTATACATTGTTGACCCAAATTCTTATATAAAAATTAAATAGACAGCATGCGATGACCAGGTATATACATTTCATTTCATTTATGTATTTATTTATATTTAAATTTCATTTATATACAGTCAGTTTCAATATTAACCTGTAAAAGGAGCAGGAGGTTTACTCGATTCTGTTGCAGATGGAGGTGCAGAGAAGAAATAATTTACGAAAAATTATATCGAGGATTTTTAATGACAAGACGACTGTGATTGCAATTTAACAGTTTCGGTCAGAAAATGACCTGCTAAAGATTACAGAAAAAGTGAGTCAGCACACAGCAATACAAAAAATTAATCACATCACCAATTTACATTTTCAAGAACATTCCCTTAAATTCTAGCTTATTTTAAGCTGTATTCGAATGTGTTCTTGAAAATGTAAATTGGTGATGTGATTAATTTTTTGTATTGCTGTGTGCTGACTCACTTTTTTTGTAATCTTTCGCAGGCCTGATGGTCTTTTCTGACTAAAACTGTTAAATTGCAATCACAGTCGTCTTGTCATTAAAAATCCTCGATATAGTTTTTTGTAAATTATTTCTTCTCTGCACCTCCATCTGCAACAGAATCGAGTAAACCTCCTGCTCTTTTTACAATATCATACTCGGGCTGTTTCTACCGTCGTCAATATTAACCGCCACCCCTAGAGAATAGAACCGTGAAGTTAGACAACCAGAGCGTAATTGTTGTCTCAAAAAATATTATTTCCACTGCAATATTAAAAAAGTTTATTTATTTATTTTCTAAGCACTCTGGTTGTCTAATTTCACTGCACTATTCTCTAGTGGTGGCGGTTAATATTGAAACTAACTGTACCTGCGTAATATGTATATATTTATTATATAAGAGTTTGGTTCAACAATGTATAAAATCCACTATGTTATTTTCATACTTACTTTTCGTCAGCTCTGAAGATGGTTCAAACACGGAACCGAGACGTCAGTCGTGCGTATTAAATAATTAGCTGCATCTATCATTTTCTACCCTCTTATTAATAAATTTATTAGATATATATATATATATTAATTAAAAACTAAAAGAAAGAAATTACCTGGTAAAAGGCCGGCCCCGTGTTGGCTGTTTGATTCGTTGCTCTCATTGCTATGGAAGCTGGAAGAGTCAGGACTTCGCTGCCCGAAACCTCGGTGATGTTGGGCAAAGGGTTCTGGCTGCGTTGTACCCAGTCCGAGCAGTCCCAATGATAGTCTGCTATAAAATTACATAAATTCACTTTTAAAATTATTTGTTTAAAGATAAAAAAAATTCTGAAAAAATTAATATTTTAATTTGATTATTAAGTGAAATTAATTAATTTTTAACTACAAAAAAAATATTTGCACTCTTCATTCCCTTTGTTAGTTAGCAAAAAAAAAAATCATTCAAAGAAATAATAATAATAAATTTTGCCTTCATTTGAACTTAACTTTTAAAAAAATATTTTTTAAATATCTTTTTTTTCTTTTTTACCTGCATCTTCATCAATAGTCGATCCTCCTGGGGAGGGCCTAGCACCGCCCCGAGTAAGCAGACCAAGAAGCCCCTTTGTTGGGTGTTTCTGAGGGGTTAGGTCGTTTCATGTCTGAAAATATTAAGAGAAATCGCCCCCACACACACCCAAATAATCAGACGCGGTATTTTTTTTTTTTATCTATCAAGAGCGAAATTCTAACTCCATAATATTATTATAAAGATCCAGAGAAAGAAAGATCCACTGATGGGGTATAGCACTCCTAATTAAATAAAATTCAAAGCAAATATGTAAAGAATAAATGAATAATCTACCCTATGTGTAAAAATTAAAACAGAAAAAAATACAGGCACAACGGGCAAGACATTTAAGCGAATTTGGATGGCCTTTGTTATTTTTATCAAATATTTAGGTATACGGAAAGAGGAGGAATGATAGGGGCGGATCCGAGTAAGAATCTCTCTTAACAAATAAGGGGTTTAATGGTGGATAAAGCTTCTAATAAAATTAAATAAAATTTATTGGATTTATTTATCAAAGAGGTGAGAGAGATCTCTAAACCCAGAACCGGTCAGCAACTCACCGTTCTTTATCTTACTGTTGTCGGTGTAGGCGGGTAGTTCCTCTTGCCAGCTTTTATGCGCCCCTTCGCCGCTGTGAGTATGGTGGGGTAAGGAGTGAGCGTCAGGCAACACAGGCGTCACCGTCGGCAGAGGGTTGCGATTCAGATTCACTCAGATAATCAGGTGGAATATTTTCAAGTTCATCGCCTGCCGAGCCGTAGCTCCTCAGAGTGTCGAGATTGTTCAGGACAGTGGCAGCTGAATGAGGATAACTAGGAGCTGAATCTGTATTGGAGCTTGGTGTATAGGATAGTGGTCTGGGAGGACATTGGGGAGGCACCTGGAATCAGAGATAGACATCACACGCTCACTTCTTTTGGCAAATAAAATGCCCACACTCTCAAATGGGGCAAGGGGAGGAGGTGCTCCTGAGCTGGATATTTTAGGGTAGGGAGAGATATCGGCCAGAATTGTTCGACTCTCTCATGCTTAAAATTGGAATCAATTCTAACGTGCATGCATGCCAGGAGAGGCCTCAAAATTTTTTTTTGTTATTAAATATTTTATTTTTGAGACCCTTTAAAAATTATGGTCAGTGTGTAAAAAGCAATCAACACAACAAAATTCTTGCGTGCTTCAAAACAAGATATTGTTGGGGGGGCAAAGGGGTTATTTTAAAATAAAAATCACTTACCTGGCTAACTTCAAGATTGGAGAGTTTTGAACCACGCTTGAAATCGGATTCATGAGGTCGAGCTGAATTGAGAACAATATCCTTTCGAGTTTCATTTATAATATGGTCACCACCAGATCGAGATCTTCGTACTCGATATCGTCGATATATTATAAAAATAATAACAATGATTATTAGAATTACAACACCTCCCGCAATCCATGCTGCTTCTTCAAGAGTGAAATTATGTATCGATGAAGTGATAGGAGCTGTATACACTGGAGCAGCGCAGAGAGGTCCAGTTACATTTGGAGGGCAAACGCATCGATATGATCCTGGTTCGTTCTTGCATGTAGCACCATTTAAACAAGGAGAGGCTTCACATTCATTGATATCGAGTGTACACAAATCTCCTGAATAACCTCTGCATTTACAAATTGGGCCATCATCTCCTTCTTCACAGGCACCTCCATGTCGACAAGGATTAGGGGAGCAATGATGCCCATATTCACAACGTCGACCACTAAGTCCAGGAAGACATTCACACTCAAATTCACTTCCCATAGGGCCAGATTTAGTACACCTAGCTCCATGCAAACATGGTTGAGAAGCACAAGGATCTGTATCCAATTCACACCTTAATCCAGCATAACGATTATGACATGAGCATTCATAAGCATCTCCTTTTTCACGACAAGTGCCACCGTTTAGACAAGGTTGCGAAGAACACACTGTTGGAGGTGCCAAAGCAATTGAAGCTTCACAAGAAAATTCAACATTTGCAAATCGCTCAAGACGAGCAACTCGACTTGCACCAGATGCATGTAAAGGCACCGAAACTCGAGCAATACGAACATCATCTAAGCATCCAGTAAAACCGCGTTGGACATCATCAAAGCCCAAAATTGATGGATGATTTCGTACTTCTGCTCCAAGATACAATTCTTCATTTTGAAGATTAAGTATATCACTAACACCTGGAGCTGATCCATGGGCTAAATATTTTCCGTCTACTGTCACACGGGCATTATTTCCTTCTCGTTCAAGAAGTACTTCGTGCCATTGACCATCACTTACATAGATGGAACTTACTCGAACTAAGCCTTCTCCAGATCCCAATTCAAAACGATATTGAACAACTCCATTAACAATCTAAAAAAATAAATATTCATTTTTTAATTAAAAAATATATATATATTAATATAAATAAAATGTCTATTACCTCAAGAATATTATAATCAACTTGACCAGCTGCATACATTAAATTCCCTGTTGGTTGCATAGTTCTTAATCTAAGACTTAATATAAGTTGTTCTTCTAAAGTCTGTTTTACAAGAGATTTATCAATTCTATATCTAGCATAGCTCTTGCCCATAAATGATACAGGATTCCTCGGAATATAGCACGATTTATCATGACATTTGCTTATATCGATTTCACATGCATTTCCACCAAATCCTTCAGGACATTGGCATGTATATCCTTTGGTTGATGAATCTGGTACACATAATTTTGATGCTGGACACGGATCTCTTGCACATTCATTAACGATTCGATCACATCTCTCCCCAGCATATCTAAATAAAAATGAAAAATTAAATATTAATAGTTATTCTAAAATTACTTAAAAGTACCAATAAAGGAAAATGTTTATTTCTTACCCTTCTTTGCATATACAATGTGTTTCATGAGTGTGTCTAGGAGAAACAAAACTTGTCACGTCTGTAGCTATTGGAGTCATTTTTGAAGCATCCATTTTAACACGTTCTTTACATTGTCCATAAGCACATTGTTTCATAGAGCATCTATCTCTTATAATTTCTTCAACAACTAAACCTGTTGCCATTTCCATTTCTTCTAAATGTTGAATCAAAGATTTCCTCAAAACATCTCTTGTATGAAAACCACCGACAGTTTTTCGTACTGCTAAGAGAACATCCAGATATCCTCCATCTGCTGCCTGAACGCTTAAAATTGAAACATCTTTAAGTTTAGCGTTTAAAGAATTGCGTACCGCACGCAAAAATCCCTTTCTATAACTCAAGATGAAGGTTAAAGGAGTAACGTCTCTAAATCGTACTATTACTCCGTGAGTGAGCATTTCATCACTTACTAAATCGACATTAATTTTAACTTGAGCATGGCTTAAAAATTTTCCATCGCTTACAGTGACATTGATTCGATATTCACCCACGTCTAGTCGCGGCAAAGCTTCTAGGATACCATTAGTTCGGTTAACGGTAAAAAGTTCTGTTGCTGGATTTTGAAGATGAGAGCCCGTAGAACTTTCGACAAGAGAATATACAAGCGTGTCATAAGGATCTTGATCTGAAGCATGTATTTGTCCAATTATTCCTCCAGGATATTCATCAAGATATGAATTCACACTGATTTCAAGTGGAGTAATTACTGGCGGATATTGTGATTCTTCTATGACCTAAAATATTAAATAAGATTAATTATGTACTATTCCAAATATATTTTTGATTGAAAAATACTTTTCACATATTTAAATTTAAAATTTTATTAATTACCTTAATATGAACCCAGGTGTCTGAAAAAAGAGGTGGAGTTCCATTGTCAAACACTCTTATATGAAGAGTATATCTATCACGATGTTTATGATTAAATTTTGTTGCTGTTCTTAAAATTCCATCTTGTTCTAATCTAAATGAAGATCCTTCGTTGCCTGATCGGAAATCAAATGTATAAGGAGCTCCATTGGGGGAAGCATCAGCATCAGTGACAATAAATGTTAAAATTACAGATCCAAGTGGTTTATCTTCTTGAATAATGGCAGTATAATTGTTACTTGAAAATAACGGTGGATTATCATTTGCATCAGATATTTCAATATTTACAAGAACATGACTTGATAATTGAGGAATTCCATGATCTTTAGCAACAATTTCTAAAACATAGGATGAAATAAGTTCTCGGTCTAAATTTCCAGCTACTGAGATATATCCAGTAGTGGGATCAATTCGGAATTGCGCATGACGATCCCCACGGAAAATTGAATATTCAACTTGGCCATTTTTATCACTATCAAGATCATTAGCAACAACTTGTAAAATACGATCACCGGATTGAGCATCTTCGCGAATACGTGCTGAATAAGCAACCTGTAAATAAATGGAAATATTTAATAATTATTTGTTAAAAAATGTAAATTTTATTAAATCTTACTTGGTTGAAAATTGGGGCATTATCATTACTATCTATTACGGATATATTAACAGCAGCATGATTACTCAAAGGAGGCACGCCTCGATCCATAGCTTGGATTGTTAGATAATAATCTTTTCCTCTTTCATAATCCAATCTTTCAGCAATAGTAATAACTCCAGTCTTAGTATTAATAGCAAATTTTTTATGTTCATTTCCTCCAACAATTGAATAAAATACTTCCGCATTAATACCGGTATCTTTAGAAGTTGCCAAAACTCGGACAATTTCTGTGCCAGGTTCGTCTATCTCAGGAACGGTGGCAAAATAATATTTAGAGGCGAATTCCGGTGGATTGTCGTTTATATCTAAAACTAAGACTTGAATTTTTCCTTGCCGCGATAATTGTGGATTTCCCTGATCCATTGCTTGAACTGTTAGATTATACATAGCACATGTTTCACGATCTAATGGTTTCGCGAGTGTAATTATTCCAGAGTCATTAGCAATCTTAAAATGCCCATCAGCAGAGTCAACTAATGAATACTTTATTTTTCGATTTATTCCTAAAAAAAGAAAGATAATTTTTTATTAATAATTATACTCGCGTTTAGTACTTATCGTCAAGAATATAATATAATAAACTTACCAATATCATCATCCGTAGCGTGCACTTTCGTAACAAGAGTTCCGACTTCAACATCTTCATAAAGAGTAGCACTATAGGAATCCATTGAAAATTGAGGAGCATTATCATTTAAATCTGAGACAACAATTTCAATTTGGGATGAACATTCCCAAGCAGGTTTATCACGATCTTGAACATGAGCAGTTAATTGATATTTTGCTTGAGTTTCTCGATCTAATGGCTTGGCTGTTTTCAAATGGCCTTCTGCTTTATCTAAAATAAAGCTATCTGCTCCTGGGCCATCAAGAAAGTATCGCAAATTAGCATTTGGTTCCTCGTCAATATCAGCAGCAAGAACAGTAAGGACAAATGTTCCTGGATGGACACCTTCTGAGAGTAGTTCACGATAACGATATTTCAAACAATATGGTGGATTATCTGTTAAAAAATATTTGTTGTTAATAGGTTTATTTATTTCATTCAAAAAAAATATATATTTATATTTACCATTAGCATCCAGAATATCAATAGACACTCGTGTTACTGCAACAAATTTCCCATCGGTGGCAGTAATAGCAAGATCATATCTGGGAACTGTTTCACGATCAAGAGGCTTAGCCACGTACAATTCACCTGTTGCTCGAATTTGAAATTGTGATCGCGGATCTCCTCCGGTAACATGATAAACAAGAGGGGTTAAAAGTTCAGGACTGTCCAAATCAGTAGTCATTAATTGAACTACAACAGTGCCGGGAAGGGCATCTTCATTTACTGAAAATAAAAAAAAATGATTTTATTTAATAAAAAATTTTAAAATGTTTACTTAAAATAAATTGCATATTTCAATTACCTGCTGCTTCATAATGTTTACTTGAGAAAATGGGAGGATTATCATTATAATCTAGAAGTCGAACTCGTATCGTAGTACGTGCAAAATGTTTTGGACTTCCATTATCAGTAGCAACTATTTGAAAAGCATATTCTGGTTGAGTTTCACGATCTAAGCCCACTAAGGTAGTTATCCAGCCTGTATAAGCATCAACTGCAAAAACATTTGCCAATTCTCCAACATCTGAGGCCAGGGCATAACGGACCTAAAAATAAAAATAAAATTTTCGTAAATTTTTTCATTGAAAAATAATTAAGTACTTGTTTTATAACTACCTCTCCGTTGCTCCCTTGATCTTTATCTATAGCAGTGACTTTTAAAATACTTGTACCCTCTTCAACATTCTCTGCCAATTGTATTATATACGGGTTACTTTCAAATTGAGGTTGATTGTCATTCTCATCAAGGACACTTAATAAAAATTCAGCCAATGCAGTTAAAGGAGGACTTGCATCGGTTTCGGCTAAAACTGCAACTAAATGGGAATCACGAGTTTCTCGATCTAAAGGTCGAGCAATCGTTAATTGGCCATTTGAATCAACAGCGAAAAGATCAGGCTCATTTCCAGACACCAATCTAAAATATTATAAATTTATTTAATCTAATCCACTATGGAAATATTTATTTAATTAAAAATTGTATTTTAAGCATATTTACCGATAACTAACAGAAGTATTCGTTACTAATTTGAGTTTTGTAATGACAGTCCCTGGAGATGAATTTTCTGAAGCGAAAAATTTATCATCTTTACGTTCAAACATAGGCGCTTGATCATGTGGTCCCATAATAAATACATCCATTGGAACGTCAGCATGCAATGCTTTTGGGGATCCTCGATCTTGAGCCCGTACAAAAAATTGAAAAACCTAAATACAAAAAAGTCGTATAAATAAATAGTTCATTTAATTATATTCATATATTTATAATTTTTTATATTTTTATTTTTATTTATATTATATATATTTAATTATCCTAAATATTTTAAATTTTATAGAATATAAATTTCACTTATTATTATTTTCAATTATTTCACCTAAAACATTTTAAATTTTATAATCAATATAATTTCAGATTTATTTATTATTTTTCAATTATTTACACCTAAAATTTTTTTTATAAAATCGAATATAAATTTTAGTCAATATTTATCTAAACTTTTCAATATTTCCCCTAAGAACACATTTAAATTTATAAACGAAGAAAAAAAATTTTGGGGGCGGGGTTATTCTGAGCAACTTCAATATTCCCCTAGAACACATTTAAATTTTATAAATCGAAGAAAAAAACGGGGGGGGGGACTTCTTCCCAGACCTTTTGACTCCCGCGCCCCTGGGGCCCTCCCCTGGGGGCCCCCCGGCGCCCCCCGGCCCCCGGGGGCCCCCCTTATACCTGATTTTCCCAAGGCACAGCACTTTTGAGGAGAAATATTCCTCCCGTTTGAGGATGAATACCGAATAAATCTTGAACTCCAGATGTTTGTGTCTCATATAATGAATATTCAATTTCGGCATTTAAATCTTCATCATCATCTACAGCTCGTACTTTTATAAAAACTGAATTTGTAGTTAGATTACTTGAAATGGTTGCTTTATATTCTCGAATTAAAAATCTTGGAGCATTATCGTTTTCATCTCCAATTTTAATTCGGACATTTATAAAACCAGACAGCCCTCCTCCGTCTGTCGCCATTACAGTAAGTTCATATAATTTTCGAGTTTCTCTATCTAATTTTCTTCTTGTTATGATTTCTCCTGTAAGTCGGTCAATTTCAAAATATTCACTAAGTTTTTCGGACGGAATAGAATAGACAAGATCGTTATAAATTCCATCTAAATCATCGTCGCGAGCTTGTACTCGTGTCACACTTGTACCAGGCGGTGCATTCTCAGGTACTCTAACTTCAATTTGATGTTTAGAAAACGTAGGATTATTATTATTTGCTGGTAATAGTTCAATTTTAACTCGAGTAAAACTTGTATACACTCCGTCTGTTACAGATATATTTAGTATCGTCAAAGGCTTCTCGGCGAAATTTTGCATATTTATCAGTGTTATAATTCCTAAAACAAAATAAATAAATAAAGTATTTATTAGAGAAATATTAGTGATTAGGAAATTACCTGATGTAGGATCTATTGAATAAGTTTGTTGTTCATTTCCGCCTACGATTGTATATAACAAACGTTCTTGATCTACTTCATCAGGATCACTTGCTGTTACAACAGTTACAAATTGTCCTCGTCTCGCATGTTGCGAAAGAGTACATGAATAAGATGGCTGTTCAAATTTAGGTGGATTATCATTCATATCAAGAACAGTCACCCAAATATGAGCAGTGGTATTCAAAGCTGGTACTCCTGAATCAGTAGCAACTACAGCCAAATGATGACTTGGAAACAATTCATGATCGAGAGATCGTTTTAAATAAATAGAACCATCAACAGGATCGACATGAAAATATTCACTTGAATTGCCGGAATCTTTTGCTAACGAATAACGGATCATCTGGTTAAGATCTAGAAGAAAAATAAAATCATTAAAATCATATTCAGAATATAAAAATAATTTTAAAAAATTAACCTGTGTCATTATCTCGGGCATGAACTTTGAGTACACTGGTACTAAAAGGTGCAGCTTCGGATACGCTTATATTATAAGAATCAGTCGCAAATTCCGGTGGCGAATCATTAACATCAGTAACAAGTATGGATACTAGGACTTCAGCAAAAACACCAGAAACACTATCAGTCGCTCTAATTGTAAGCTCATATTGTTTCTTCGATTCGAAATCTAATTCATCAACCACGGAGATGACACCTGGACAAGAAGAGAATTAATACAATAATTTTAAACATATATACAGAATATTTTATAATATAGACTACTAATTATACAGTTGGAAAGCTCTTTTTATTCGTGATTTTTTCATTTTAAAAAGATACACCACAATGACTATTCTTAAAAAACATGCATATATACAGGGTGTTTCAGGAGGAATAGTAAATATTTTAGGGGTGAATTGCAATAAAAAATTCCATATAACATGTGTCCAATTTTTAATGAGTCCAAAGATACATCTGTTGGTATTACACCGTTTGCTATGAGAATTTAACGATTGTCAACAGTTGTGTTTTGTTGTAGACAGTGAATGTTTTCAACTGACTGTGATTTGTTGGCCAAGTGTATTGTACTGAATCGTTTAAACATGCAGCACGTATTTATACAAACCATATCGGCATACTCAGCAAGTGTAAATACGTGCGGCTTGTTTACACGATACAATACGGCCAAATAATAACAATGTCAGTTGAAATATTCAATGTCAACAACAAAACACAACTGTTGACAATCGTTAAATTCTCATTGCAAACGGTGTAATACCAACAGCTATCTCTGGACTCATGAGGAGGCAATGGCTAAGCCGGTTAAGCTGTAGATTACGGAGTCCGAAGTCTCAACACGAACATTCAGCTTGCCGCATATAATTCAAATATTGCCGAAGTCTCCTCATAGGGTAGGAAAGTGGGAAAAAATCTCACCCCACAGACACAAAGGGCCCAATTAGACGTGGCCTAAGTGCCTTAAAATGAGGATTGCTCTGACTGGGTAACCGAGGAACTGGCCGGGTGGCTGAGAAGGAGCTGCAACTCCGACTGGGTAACCCGGGATCTGAAAAAGGTTGTGGGCCGGGTAGCTGAGGAAGAACAATACCTCATAAAATCCAAATCCAATCCATCCAATCTCTGGACTCATTAAAAATTGGACATATGTTATATGGAATTTTTTATTGCTAAAATATTTACTATTTATCCTGAAATACCCTGTATAATATATTTAAACGCAAAGCTATTTGAATTCATCTTTTTTTTCTGGTCAAAACTTAATTGAAATTTGACTCTGACATGACTTTTAAAATAATAAATGAATCATCAAATCTATTGTTTTTTTTTTTCTAAGCAATTAAATAAGCATTAATACGTGCGATTTGAAAATTTTTTTTTTTTTTTTTTTGAGATTTAGCAAGCTTCCAAAATAGAGGCTACTAATTGCAAAAAGTTTGTAAAATAATTTTATTTAATTAATTAGAGGATGTCGGACTGGTGAACATTAATTTTTCCGATCTTTACTCAATCTCAGTAAAGAAACATCGGTTTAAAAAAATTATTTTATTTAAATAAGGAGAGTGTTTGTCATCTGTTCATCTAGAAATTTTATTCCTTTAATTCAGGGAGCATATTGAGAGGTGATATGATAAATTTTATGGAATTAGCATTGTGTGACCTATTATTAATTGTTCTATTAATTTTTTTGCTTACAAAAGAGGGATGTCACTTGAATCTTAAAGCTTGACACACTCTTTTGTAAATAGTGGAAATTAATAAGACAAAGCGAAATAGTAATACACAGCGGAGCTTCATAAGAAAACAGGGGCGTATTTATGGGGGGGGGCCGAGGGGGCCCGGGCCCCCCGAAATTTCCCAAACACATATACATATATAGGGATATACAGACATCAGCGCAACAAATTTTTCCGCAGGATGGACAACTTTGGTTCCGCAATAGAAAAAATGGTCCGCAAAAAATTTCGTGTGAAAAAAATATAGTTTCTTAAAAAAAATTTCCGCAAGTAAAATTTTTGAGTTCGGGCCCCCCGAAAAAATTTCTATATACGCCCCTGTAAGAAAATAATAAGTTGTAGTAATGAGGGATGTCATTTCAGTTTTATTAAATTTTGACCATATATTTTCGCACTCTCTTCTTTCCGATCCAGAAGAGTTTTTTATTTATATATATATAATAGACACAAATTTTTTTAAACAAGAATCCCACTATTAATGCTCCTCTAGAAAATGTGCTTTAACAAACAAAGCCAGCTCCGTGCTATGGACACCAAAATTGTTGGATAATTCAATCCAGAAAGAATATTTACAAAATAAATTTCGATACTTTAAGCTCCCAATATTTATGAGACCATGCATAAATATCTATTTATTTTTTTTTTTTTAACTTGAGAAGAAAAATTAGTGCAGCGTTAATAATACAATTGCACCTGATATTGATTTATTTAAAAATAATAACCATAATTAAATCTATAACATCAGAAATTCTAGAAAAAACATTTTTAGATTAATAAAAAATTAAGTGTACGTATATGTTTAATATACACAAATTATTTTAAGGATGTTATTTTACTCTTTGATTTCTAAATTGTATATATATACATCTGAAAATTCATTTTACTAGAGATAAAAAAATAAGTTCATATGATTGAAAAATGGGAGTAATAAATGAGATTAAAAAAGCGGTGAGAGATTAAGGCCATTATTCAGAAAAAATTTTATAATCTCGTCTTCTCTCAGTTTTAAATTTTTATATAGAATTTTAAAATATAAAAATGCATAGTAAAATTAGTCTAAAGAAATTTTCTGAATGCGGTCCTTTTAGTGGAAGAAGACTGTGGAGGTTGCAAGATGAGTGTGTGACTATAAAAAGAGATGATAAAAATACTGAAAGGACTCAATGGCACTTCAAGAGGGTATTTATTTATTTAACGTTTAACTCTTGAATTTGCTGGAATTTAGATAGCCCAAGTGATTTTATTCTTGATTATTGCTCCAGAGCTGAATATGGATGGGAACTGCAAAATCCAAAACAAAATGTAAAGAAAATTTAAAAAAATGCAAGAAAAATGGTCATTTGAGATGCCTGTTAAAGCAACCAAATAAGATCAAATTTGCCTTTTCTATTAGGGCCATTCAACAAGAGCGTTTTTGACATACCTCGAATTAGCATTCATCGATAAAGTTCCCAATAAAATAATTTCTATTTTAAAGAGTGCCTCTATTTGTCGGGAACGCTCTATTGTTTACTTATTTCACAATACTAGAGAAGGTAGTTAACTAAGTTTAAATGAAGAAAAGTTAGAATGTTATTAGAAACTTTTTGAAGTGTACAGAGAGGGACAATATTAAGTCCCTCTCATGCGTTTCTACTTGTGATTATTTCATTGTTTTTAAAAAAATTAAAATATTTTTTAATGGAAACCTTCATGGTTCAAACATAGAAAATTTGCAATAAAGATTTTCATTTTCTTTTATAAAAACAATGAAATAATCACATGTAGAAAAGCATGGGTGGGACTTAATATTGACCCTCACTATACAATAATAGTACTTTGCTATTAAGAAAAGTTAATTAATTCACTTAATCAACAGTGTTTAGAAAAATACAATTTTTTTTTCAAGAGTAAAATAACATTTAATTTAAAATAATAAATCTACGAAATATATTTTTTCTTAATACATATTTAGCTGAAAACACTAAGAAATTATATACAAATATAAATAATTATATTTATAAATCATAATGGAGGAAATAATCGGAAGAATAGGATAAGCCTTAAAAAGAAAAAAAAATAATAATTTTGATATCTAAATTTCAAATAAAAAAATATTTTTTT
Source organism: Euborellia annulipes (assembly GCA_023213315.1). Taxonomy (NCBI): domain Eukaryota; kingdom Metazoa; phylum Arthropoda; class Insecta; order Dermaptera; family Anisolabididae; genus Euborellia; species Euborellia annulipes. Next base: position 19,694 of record JAKCPI010028729.1, on the reverse strand, counting down.
TTATTTAATTACATGCAAAGATGAAAGCAAAATAAGAATAGAGGCGCTTGAAAGCAAAACAAGATATAAGCGCCTGGAAAGCAATCGAACTTATTTAATCAATTTTTTTCTTTACAAGGCTTTTATTTTTAGAGAAAAAGGAGTGCTATGTTAATAGAAAGTATTAATGTGATTTCTCATAATGCTCAAAGAGGGAAAAAAAGCAAAGAAAAATGATAAAAGAAAAAATAAACAACCAACTCTACAAACAACATGCCAACAAAGCCACAATAAAACAAACAAACATATAATAATAAATAGGTGTATTTTAAAAAAATACTTACAGGGACCATTGTTACTGTCAGGGGCTGTGGAGGAAGGCACAAAAATTCAATATCAGTAAAAAAAAATATTAGAAACTAAAAATTATTAAAAAAATAAAATAATTAATATAAAAGCCATAACATAAACAAATCCATCTCACAAAATAAATAAAATTTTCAAATTGTGAGATAGTTTTGTAGACAAAACTTGTTTCACCAACTCCAAAAAATTAGTAATAAAAATATATAATATATATATATATATTCTAAGATAGATAAAGAAGATAAAAAAAATTGAATTTGTTAATTAATAAAATCAACTTAGACTTCCCCTAAGGTTTCTTTTCATTGTTTATTATCAGCAAATAGCTAGGAAAATAAATAAGACGCTTAAATTTTAAAAATAAATAGCTGGCTGGTTTCCTCCGTCTGGACTTCCCATTCTACATGCTAAATTCTAAAGTTTCATTAAATAAAGTAGGTGTTGCTGAAGTTGATTTATTTGTGAAAGAAAAAATGGATAATTTTCAGCAATTTTTTATTAAATAACAAGGTATAGGGGGGGGTTCAAAAACATTTTTTTCAAACATTTGAAAAATTTAAGATTATTTTAGGGGTATTTATAAATCATTTATCTAGTCTTTTGGGTCACATGGGGGAGGGGGGGGGGGGTTGAACCCCCAAAACCTCCCCTGGCTACGCCTATGTAACAAGGTAATATTTTCCAATATTTCGTAGGCCTGTCAACACTTCTTTTCAGTGGATTTCACCTCTTTTACCACGAATGCCCCTTTAGGGTGGTCCTTATTTTGAACTTTTTCGACGCTAGTCCTAAATCGGTTCCAAATATATATATAAAATATCCTGCCAAATTTCAAATTTCAGCTCTTGATAATATTAATATTAACCCGGCCCCCAAGGCCCAAGGCAGCTAAAGTTTTAAATGGAAATAACATGGGAAAATCTTCTTATGTGTCTTTAAAATTTTGTAACTCACCAACGGAACAACTTTTTGGTAAGACCATATCGACGTTTTAATTAGTAAAGTGCCTAACTCCATTTTTGTTTATTTTTCTAGAGCCAAAAAACATTTCATTGTCATTGTTAGAGCCACTGTTAAACACTTTTCGAACTGAAAAATTTGAATTACGTTCTTACCCAGTTCTTCAGGGCATAAGGAGAATGATACAAAAAAATGAAAAAATGGAGTTAGACACTTTTCTACTGAGAGCGTCGATACAAAATTAATAATTGCCTAATGGGTAACATGGTCGCTTCCAAGCGTTTTAATTATAATGGGCATACATGGTGAAATAGGTGAAATCCACTGAGAAGAATGCTGAAGGGTCTCCGAAATATTTGGATATATTACCTTGTTATTTAATAAAAAATTGTTGGAAATTTAGCGTTTTTCTTTCACCAAGAAATATGAACAGTCCCGAGGCAGGGGGCCAGTTCAAGATTCACTGCCTAATAAAAAACAGAGAGAAATATTGTTAAAATTTTAGGGGGGGGGGTCCAGATCATCCACCTTAATCCCCAGAAACATTTTCTGGCTACGACCCTGAATGTATTCTGAATATAAAGTAAATTGAAAAAAACAACAAGCAACAAAAAGTTTGGCAACATTCAGACATTAACTTATAACTAGTTGTTTCTTGATGGCTGGATATTATGGTATGAGGATGTGGCAAAAGGGCAGTCAAGGCGAAAAACAAAATAAAAATCTATTTTTTGTCGACGTTTCGAGTGCCGATCGCACTCTTCATCAGGACAAAAATGATGTCAAATTGTCAGGTTAGTTGACATGGCAGTGTAGCAACGTTTTTACCAATTTATATTTTCTTGAAAACTCTCTTTACTGACTCTTTCGACATCGGAACAGTAGAGTTTTCAAGAAAATATAAATTAGTAAAAACGTTTCTACACTGCTATGTCAACTAACCTGACAATTTGACATAATTTTTGCTCTGATGAAGAGTGCGATCGGCACTCGAAACGTCGACAAAAAATAGATTTTTATTTTGTTTTTCGCCTTGGCTGCCCTTTTGCCACATCCTCATATTAATATTATAATTTTTAATCATTATTTATTAATGCTAATCTTAATTCTGAGCTAACTAATTATTACCCCTTGTATGCACCACTGCCTCTACTCCTCCAAGATTCCATATATTTCGGCTCCCCTTTAACAAAATCCTTTGACCGTGATTTCTTTTATCTATATTATTGAAAATAATTTTTATTATTTTGAAAATTCTCTTTAGCATTATTAGTAAATTGTGTCTTCCATCAAAATACTATTATTATGCTATTTTTTTTGTTTTATTTTATCATATTATCATGCGCGGCTCGTAAGTCATAAAATATGAGCTGACACCGCAAATACATATCCAGTTATAAAAAGAAATGATTAGTGTTGATGAAATATTAAAAAAAAAAAAAAAAATATGATGATTTTCGTGAGATATTTTTTAAAAATTAAATATATTATAAATAGTAGTTAAAAGTTTAGAAAAGAACCAAAAACCAAAATTAAAATTATTCATCCAAAACCAAAAATCTGATCTCAACTTGTTTATAAAATGTTAGATGTTATTTTAATAATTCAAGATAGTGAAAGATATTTTCATTTAATCGGAAATGGTGTAATGCTCCATTAAATTATGATCAGTTCTGTAGACAAAATTTTGTGCGATGTGCGGGTGTACAGTGAGGGACAATATTAAGTCCCACCCGTGCGTTTTCTACGTGTGATTTTTCATTGTTTTTATAAAAGAAAATGAAAATCATTATTGTAAATTTTCTAAGTTTGAACCATGAAAGTTTCCATTAAAAAATATGTAATATTTTTTTTAAAAACAATGAAATAATCACAAGTAAAAAACGCATGGGTGGGACTTAATATTGTCCCTCAATGTACCATCTATTGCAATAGTATTGAGAATAAAGCCCGGCAGTTAGGCAGCCCAAATGGTACACGTTCACTAATATATTAAAAAGATAAATTTTTATGGTAATAAAGGTCGATTGCCCTATTGCCTGCTTTGAAAAAGATATTTCTTTGACAGACTAGCTGCCATTTGGGCTGCCTAACTTCCGGGCTTTATTCTCAATACTATTGCAATAGATGGTACACCCGCACTTAGAGGGTTGTTCTCTCACATCTTAAAGGGGTGTTCCCCCGACTGCCTTCTTATCTGTTGCCCTAGTCGTGATAATGTCTCTCTCGGGTCAACTGTAAATGTTCACAGATTTTTATTTTTTATCCATAATTAGAATTTTATATTTCATTTTGAGTTAATTTGTTTCATATTTATCCATGATCATAATTTAATTTGCATTTTTTCAAAATCTCTTTTTTACCCTGTCCTAATTTTTAATGAGATCAGATTTATATTAAATTATGTAAATGTTGGACGAATTTCCAAAAAAAAAAAAAAAAAAAAATTCAGCAAAGAAATCTTTTTTAATCAATAATTTTAATAAACAAAAAAATACTACCACATACTTTTCCTTAATACAAATAAAAAGATTTCTTCACTTAATCGTATATAATTTTATTAAATTCACTCTATTAATTATACTATGTATATTTAAATAATTAAAAAAAAAGTGCACATTATAATGACCTTATCAAATCTAATAATAAATTTGTTTTAGGGATTGCTGGAAGGACTAAGCCAACTAGAAGAAAAATTCATCGGCACAAAATTCATCTATTTTCGAGAAGAGGGTGTGCAGTCGCGTGTCAACAGAAAGATAGTGGTGAGTCAAAATCAAAAATTTTTCTGAATTTTAAAAAATATGACTGTATTTTTTTTTGTTTTTCTTTATCTGAATATCTTTTTTTTAAAAAGGCCTATTTTAAAATTTTGGAAATTTATGCACTTTTTTTTTAATAAAGTGTTGATTTTTGACACCTCCATTTCATGAATATATTTTTACTTCAATTTCAAGCATGGTTATTGTGTGTAAATAATAATAATTATTTTTTTTTAATATATTCATGAAATAGAAATTATCTTTATATATATATATATACTATTAATTAATAATAAATAAAAAATAAATATGCTTCAACACAATGCATATTTAGTATGAGTAAAAATAAAAGAAGGAAGCAAAAAAGATAATCAGGATAATAGAGGGACAAAAAAAAGCGATAAGTAGAGAGGAGCTACAGAGAAATAAGAAAAATTAAAATGATGAGATGAAATTTCTCATCTTTTTAATTTTTTATATAACTTTAAATAAATATGAATTGTTTTTCCGAACCTGTATTAAAATCAAGACCGAATTCTTCAAATTCGTTGCCTCGTACAATACTATAAATTAATTTTCGACCGAGAGGTGATTCAGCTTGTATTGAGACAGCTAAGGGCGAATGTAGTTGGATATCTTCAGCGACCGAATCCGTGTAGAATTGCTTATCAAAAATTGGCATTGATCGATCAATCACTTTCACGTGTAATGGAACTTCTTTCGAACATGCTGGTATTCCTGAAATTCCAAATAATATGGTTAAAGGCAAATTTTATTTATTATTCGTTTTTTGTTTTTGGAAGGAAGACATCTCAAATGATTCCAGATTATTATTAAGGGAGTTTTTCATTATAAACCCCATTTTGTATTTTTTTTTTTGAATTTATTTAAAGTCTTTTTCGGCATCTAATGCCATTTAGACCCCATCCCTATTTATTTCAAATTATTAGTAGCCAATTCAAATGAAATAAATTTTTCTCGCTTGGGCCGGGAAGCGAACTCGGGACCCTAGGCACGATAAGCAAGTGTCTTCTCTCTGAGCCACAGATCACGGGCACATTTTCTATTAATTATTATTAAAAATATAAATACTGTACACGTTTCGACTGCTTATTCTAAGTCGTTTTCAAGTACTGTACTGGGCTCTTGATCCAACTCAAGTGAACTAACCTCTAAGTGACCTTTACGTGCATTTTATATACATCAGCGCCATCTACACTCATTCCCATGAAGTTACACACAATCATCAAAGCTGATTTCAGATCATTTCACTAAAGTGGATCAGGAAAAATTAACTTGCATTGATTTGGTGCTATTTTAAATGTCTACCTTCCAGGAAGTAATGCACCCCATTACATATACCTACCCCCATCATAGGCTCCAATTTTGAGTTCGTATTCTCTATTATGACCTTCTAAATTTTGTTTTAATGTCACTTCGCCAGTTTTACGTGATATTTTAAACATTTCCCCATTTCCTTTATTTAATTCATAACGGACTTCACCATTTTCACCTTTGTCCATATCAACTGCGTGAACCTAAAATGAAAAAAAAAAAAATATTTAACAAACAAATACACTTATTGAAAACCATTAGGGAGAGCCAATCAAATTTGATTATTATTAAACTCTAACCTTTGTAATACTATCACCCTTTTGCGCATCAACCGATACCACAGCATAATAAGGCAAATTAACAAACATAGGACAATTGTCATTAATATCCAGAATCGTTACGTTGACAATTACATGAGCAACCCGAGGATGATCTTCATCACCTTCTGAACTCCTTGCCTAATTAAAGAAAATATTAATATTAATAATAAAACTTTTATACAAATTTTTACAAAAAAAAAAAAAAAAACTTATAAAATTTATTTTATGTATTACCTCTACAATAAGTTCATAATTATCTTTCACTTCTCTATCAAATCGTTTCCCCGTTGTCTTAATTGCTCCAGATGTCGGACCAATCGTAAACATATCCGTTGGGTTAAGTATTGAAAATAGAACATGTTCATTTAGGGCACTGCCTAATACATTTACAACAGCTACGTTCATTTCTTTAGTAGAATTCTCCAAAATATTTCCATAATAGACAGGCTTTTGAAATGTTAATCCGCTATGTTCCGATTTTTCAACTCGAATATTAACCAGAGCAACACTAGAATATTTGCCATCAGAAACTCGGACGTGTAATCGATGAGTTGATTTTACATGATTGGGTTCGGCCACTGTCAAAATTCCAAGCTGTGGTTCTAAAGCGAAAACATTGCCAGTATTTCCATCAATGATGTCATAACGTAAAGCAGCATCGCCTTCACCCGAATCCGGATCGGTGGCGTTTAGATGGACAACAGCAACGTCCTGTAAACAGAAAAGAAGAGTCACTCAAATGTTAACTTCTTCAACCATAGATTCTTATCTTTAATTTCCTACCTGATATGTAGGTAATAAGAGAGTTGAATTGTAAACAGATTGTGTAAATTTCGGTGGACAGTCATTAACGTCAGTTACAAGAATTTGTACTCGTGCAGATGTTTCAGATGATAATCGTGGTTTACCCAAATCAGAAACTTTTACATAAAAATCAAATTTGGGAATTGATTCGTGATCCAAAGGCATAACAGTTCTTATTGCGCCTGGAAATAAAAATACATTATTATCGGAAAATTATTTGAATTTAATTAAATTATCATCTAATTTTAGATAAATAAATAACACAAGATTAAGTTTTAAAAGTATTTTATTTCAGCTTATGTGCATTTCGACATTAATACGTCATCTTCAGAGCTATGACACAAACGTATTAACGTCGAAATACACGTTTGTGTCATAGCATGTCGAATTGCACCTAACTATCTAATTATAGATAAATAAATAGCACAAGGTTAAGTTTCAAAATTTTATTTTAAATTATGTGCATTTCGACATTAATACGTCATCTTCAGAGCTATGACACAAACGTATTAACGTCGAAATACACGTTTGTGTCATAGCTCTGAAGATGACGTATTAACGTTGAAATGCACATAAGCTAAAATAAAATCATTTTGAAACTTATGTATTACTACTTGTATTATTTATTTATCTATAATTAGATAGTTAGGTGCAATTCGACGTTGATACGTCATCTTCAGAGCTATGACCCAAAAGTATTAACGTCGAAATGCACATAAGCTAAAATAAAATCCTACTGAAACTTAACCTAATGTTATTTATCTATAATTAGATGATAATTTAAATAAATTTAAGAATTCTTTGGATTATATTAAATTATTTGTATTCACGATCTTTGACTAAACTATTATATATATTAGCTTGAAATTTACTTACCCGTGCTGGAGTCAATGTGGAAATATTTTCTAGGCAATGCCTCCACAATTTCATAGTCAAGCAACGCATTCAGCTCACTATCGTCGTCTTTTGCTTTGATCACAAGTGGGGCGCTAGTATTATTCAATACTAAAGCACCAATTGGAGCCGATTCCGCTACTGATCCAGAATACATTGCTTGAACGAAACGTGGCGCATTATCGTTACAATCAAGTACATGTACAATCACTTGGCATTTTGCTTTGGCTGCAGCCATATTTGTCGCTTCTACAGTTAAATTATAAAATTTTCTTAATTCATAATCAAGTATTCGTTTTGTTGTTATCACGCCTGTCGATGGATTAATCATAAACATATCATCATCGTTGCCTTCTATCAATTCAAAAAGTAGAGAGGATGTAGCTCGGGCTTTGATATGTATGACGTAACTGCCAATTGGTTGATTTTCAAAAATTTCAGCCGCTAATTCTTTTACTATAAATCTAAAAATAAAAAAAAATGTTGATTAATTAAAGAATGAAATTTGTAAAATGTATTTCAAAATTCTTTAAAAGGATTTATCTCTTATTATTAAAGGAATAGCAGATCCAGCTTTAGACATCAGAGTAATATTAGTACTAGTAGAATAGAGTATATCTCCATAAAGATCACCTCGGAGGGGCGTTATCAGCCATTGTGACCATCACATGCACAGGAATAGTTGAAGACAATGCAGGCGCTCCGTTATCAGTGGCTTTCACAATCAAAGTATATTCACCCATTACACTTAAATCCAATTCTCTTGCGACATGAATCGTCCCCAAAGTTGGATCAATGTAGAATACATTACCAACATTCCCTGTTCAAATAAACAAATAAATCAGTTAACAAAATATGAATAACCAATGCATAAGTAGGTTTCAACAATTCATATATTCCTAATCTGTTATTTAAATTAATCCTCTATAAAAAAAAAGAGGGAATCATTTTAATTTCAAAATAATTAAAAATATTAATAATTATTTATTATTCATTAAAAAAAAAAGAAATTTTTTAATCAATTCGAGTAAAAGTCGGGTACGAATTCGGATTGTGCAAAAAAAAAAAAAATAAAATCAATTACAACATAAAAGTAGAGTATTTATTTTTTTAAAATTAAATTATCATCTAATTATAGATAAATAAATAACACTAGGTTAAGTTTCAAAAGGTTTTTATTTTAGCTTATGCGCATTTTTACGTTAATACGTGAACTTCAGAGCTATGACCCAAACTGACTTTTATTAATTTTTATATTCTTATTTATATTTATATAAATAAGATTGTTAATGAGTGTAATAGTCAATTTATGTCAGAGCTCTGAAGATGACGTATTAACGTCGAAATACGCATAAGCTAAAATAAAAACCTTTTGAAACTTAACCTAGTGAAATTTTATTTAATCTATAATTAGATGATAATTTAATTAAATTTAAGAATGTTTAAACTAGTGCCAATGGTGAATTCTTTAAATTATATTATTTATTTTTATTACCGGTAATTTTATTTCTCTTATGTTGATTTTGCTTATTTATCCATTGACTATTAGATAATTAATTTAGAGAGATTATTATAATATCTTGATTAATTACTATGGTCTAATTAAATAGAGAGATATAAATGTTGATATGCTAAATCTTTATTTATAATAAATGTTTAAAATTTAAATAAAATTAATTACCATTTTTTTCCTAGAGCATGAGATAAATCTACTGCTCAATAGGAAAAATGAAAAAAATATAATATAGACAACGCGGTGAACAGAATATTTGCTAGTCTATCCAGGAGGGTGTGTAAATTTTTAATATATTTTAAAAAAATCTACCTGCTGTTATAGTGTAGGTGATTCTTGCATTTTCTCCTCGATCGCGGTCAATAGCAAATACTTGAACCACTCGAGCGCCAATTGGAGATGTCTCATATACTTTGCCCTCAACTAATTGAGTGGTAAATTCAGGTGCATGATCATTATGATCGTGTACAGTGACCAGAACTCGAGCATAATTGCGTTGTGATGGGGTTCCTTGATCTTTCACCATAACAGTCAAAACGTGCTCCTCTATCGTTTCTCTGTAATAAAATATATTGGAAAAATCAGTATTAAACGTCTCGAGGTGCTAATTTTGAGAGTTTCCAGCGGCCACAATTTTGAAGCTATCAACTTCAAATTTTTTTTTTAAATTAAAGCTATTTAAAATATCTACAAGTTATAGAAGCCCTTTTTTTGATTTTAGAAAAAAAATATTTTTTTAGATTAATCACATTAAATAGAATATATTTTAAAAAAATTCGCTCTATATCTTATTTATAATTAAATTAGTAATCATTGTGTTAAAAAATAATTAATTTTTTGCCTTTAATTAATTAGCTGGAATCTTTCAAATGAAATGGAATAAAATGCTTGTCTCCCTATGGGGAGAACTAATGCCATCTCTTGACGCCTAGACTAACCAGCTTCTCATTCGGCATTTAATGGTTTTCCCTTAACCCTACACTATAGTTTATAATCATCAATTTCATCCAAATTCAATTTTTAATTAGAAAACGTTAATTTTTACTGGGGAGAAAAATCCTCTTTTAGGAGGTTTTTGTACTCTTCATAATCCATCATTGAGGCTTTTCTTTTAACTGACAGACTTCATGCTCTATGGTTTTTAGATGAGAGATGTGGACATTATTTATTAATATATAAAAAAATCCATTTTTTTTTAAGATAAAAGGTGTTGAATGTATTTTTTTATTTTCCCTATCTCAGCTATTTATAAATAAATATTAATTAAAATGGCGAGTCTGTGTTCTCAAGAACTATGGATACAATTAAACCATTTGATTAGCATTTTTTAATGAATATTTATAAGCCCAATTTAACTTGAAATTGTTTTTAATTCAATCATCTTTCTTAGTAAAGGGTTGTAATAAAATTGTCCTCTATTCAAAAACATTGTCTTATACAATTTCTAATATGCATTCCAAATAGGATCTTAATAGATCATATGAATTATGCATTTTGAATAAAGATTCACGAAATTAATTGAAAAGTGAATTATTTTATCTTATACATATCATCATTAAATTTTCATTCATGCATCCAGTAATTTGATTTATTAAAAGTTGAAAGAAAATGATTAGTAAACTATGTATGAGGACACAAAGTTATTAATTACGAACCCTTTCTTCAACAGGGTTTATGAAATTGAATTCGGTAAATGGATTCATTTCACTCTCTTTAGAGCTGCAAATAAAATATGGATGAGTTAAAAGAGGTTCACTGAGTAACGTTGATATATCTTTGTGAATTCAAAAGAATAATTAATAAACAAACCCTTAAAGGAATTTTTTTTTATTTGCCGACCGACACTTTAGTAAAAAAAAAAGGATTATCACTCTTTGAACAATTTAAAAAACAAAAAATAAGAATTTTACATTCCGATTTAATTCCTAACGAGGCACATCCATTCCTTGAAATTTGATAAAGATAAAAAGAACCTGTCAAGTTTTTCATTCAGATAGATGGCTCCAGTCATTGAATCCACCCGGAAGATGCTTAATGAAGCGGTGCTCCTCGCCGCATGTAGGGAATAAAAAACTTTCTGGTCTTCATCAGCGTCGGTCGCTTGTAATTGAAGAATTCTTGTTCCAGGCTCTACATTTTCCGAGATATCAACCGTGTAAAGACGTTCCGTAAATCGAGGACGATGATCATTGATATCAATTACATTTACATATAACTAAAAAACAAAAAGCAAAATAGATTACACGCTGATCAAAATAGATTATTTGTTCTCTCGCGAGGCTATAAATGTTCAAATGGCTTATTTCGATGTATAATATAATCCAAACGATTAACGCAAGTGTACTGAATTGCGAAATGGGGTGAGAAAAGCGTGATTTAAAGAGTTGTTTATCCATTAAACAAATTAAAAAAGGGAATATTTGCTAGATAATAAGAAAATAATGAAAATAAATTTGTTTCAACAATTATGAAATTTAGACTACTATTTTCTCCTAATTATCCATTAAAAAGACCGATTTTCTTCAATTACTTTTGAAACAAATATTAAAACTCTATTTTTTATTTTCAAAAACAGGCTTTAAAATTTAAACATCATAAATTGGGCGTTAAAAAGAAATGTAATAACATCAGCGTTAAAAATGCTATTCATTTTTTAACAGAGACGTTAACATTTTACTTTTTAGCACCATTTTCTACCCCTAAATAACCCTTTATTATCTGTTTTTTATAATTTTTTAAGGTTTTTTTTTTATTTTTTTTTTTTATTATTTATATATATGAAAATGTAGTAAAAAAAATTTTATTCTCTAAACAAAAATAAAAAAAGGAGATAAAAATATTATTTTATTTCAAAAACTAAAAAAAAAAAAAATTTATTTTTTTTATGTAAAAAAGTCACTTTTTTTAAAATAAAATTTGTGTTAAAAATTAAAACACCCCCTGGAGAAGATAATATTATTAAAATAGTTTTTTTCTAAACAAGTTTTAAAAACGACAGTAACATTTTAATTTTTAACACCAGGTGTTAACGATCCATATGAAGATAGCTAGGTTTTCTGCTTGATAGTGTTTTTAGACCCTTCGATACCCTCTCGTGCATGCGCATTACTAACTTGATTTTCAATCTAGTAGGCCTATCTGATACAGTAGCGTTAAAAATGCTATTCTCTAAACAAAATTTTAACAGAGACGTATGTTACTTTATTCAAAGCTGTCAAAATCATAATCTTACTTTTTAAGACGCCATTTTTATGCATTAAAATCGGCGTTAAAATATTAAATATACCCTCTGGAGATGATATTAATTTTTAATACTATTGACTAAATGTCAAATGTTTTGGCGTTAAAGTTTTTGTTTACAGAATAGCAATTTGAAGCAAGGAGATGTTAAAATGAATTAACGCTGATTGCAGATGTTAAAAGACAACTTTTTGCTTAGAGTAGGTTAGATTTTATTTAAAGAAAAAGTTTTTTTTTTGTTTAGTACAAGACTTGTCAATTTCTCTGATCATTTATTGAATTGCTATTATTTGAAGAGAGAAACATACCCTCCACCCCTCACATCAAACTGACACGGTTCAAGTCATGACGTCACAACTCACCTGTGTATAGACAATATGGACGCCATCGGTGACACTGATGGTGAGATTGTATTTATTTCTTGTCTCCCAGTCGAGTTGTTTTGCCAGCAGTATGTTCCCCTTGTCACTTCCGATAAAGAACTCATTGTAATCATCGCCACCTGACACAGAGCAAACACAAAATACATACGATAAAATATTCACTCACATCTCTTGTAAACATATTAAATCCAAAAAATATTCATCAGAGTATTTTAACAAATTTGTTTTATTTTTTTTTTTATAAATCAGCAAAAACAATAATTAAATCTAAAAAGGTGCCCACTTCTAAATCTTTCTTTACCAGTGACAGACTTTAAAGTCAATTAGATTTTACATTAAGACCTCTTTAATTTTGTAATGATTTTACCATTTTTACATGATTAGATTGGTTTCTACTTACCTCTCTGTTATGGTACTTCAATAAGAGATTTACTTTGTCACTTTTAATTCCACTAATCGTCTTAAATATTTTATCTTTATTTTTATTTCAACCCAAATGATGTCTTGCAATATTTTTGAATTGAGAGAAACATTCAAGATGTGATAAATTCCTTGCTTATTATTATTTTGTTTGTTTGAGGGGTATTTTAGTAAATAGTTCCTGAGTTTCTAGGTATTGTTTATTTCTTCTTTATTCAAATAATCTTGAATAGAAGAAGAACGGCTAATAATTGGAATAGTAGGATGTCAAAGAGGCTGGCTGCACAAATATATATATATATACGACGTTCTCAGTAGAAAAGTGTAGAAAAATTTTTGAAGTTTTAATATATATATATACATGGTTGATTCTTAACAGATCGGGTTCCATTTCCAAGAAGTCCTTCTTTTTCAAAGCATTTTTTAAGAGACCGGCTTAGTAAAAGTCTAAGCAAAACATATCGAGTTGAAATAAGTCTGAAAAAGCTGATTACCATTGTGTCTCAATACTGTTTTCGAAGCATTTAACAGTACAAATTAATTCGGAATAATTTTATATATTCTTCCTCTTTTTTATCTGTTTTTAAGTTTAATTTTTATTCGACGGAAAAACCAATTTATAATGTAGATTTATTTAATCCATTCTTTCCTTTGTTTGAAAGTACTATAAAACTCATTTGTTTCCTTAAAACAAACTTATTAAGTTAAAATTTGTTACAAGAAATATAATATTTAAAATGGATTTATTTACCTTAAAACCAATTGCTTTTTATAGTCCTTAATTATTGTTAGGTATTATAATAATAAATAATATAGTAAATCCAAATAATAATGTCTGATACTCATTGAATATTTGCATTTGTCAAAAATCGGAACTGCCAATTTTAATCAAATTTAAATGGTAAAATAAAAAAAAACTAATTGTGGAGCCAAATATGAATATATTTTAATAAAAGATCTATTTATTTGGATAAAATAAATTCTCTAAATATATAATAATCTAGTTTATTGGATATAATTTTCTGATCAGCCTTGTACTCCAAGTATCTACCTGCACAATAGCAAAGTTTAATTAAATAAAATATAAACTTACCGACAATATTGTACCAAAGGGGGTCGCCGTCCGGGTCAGAAGCTTGAACCAAATGTACCAAAAAGCCTGCTTGATCACTCTCTGTGACAGCGACAGTATGGCTGGGCGCCTTGACCTGTGGAGGGTTTGTGGAAGCCGGAGGTACAGACGCCACTGTCACTGCCACGCGGGTAGTATGAGACCTTGGAGGGTCACCACCGTCCTGGGCACGGACCTGAAAAAATATTTTATATTTTAATAAACTCTTCACAGTGACGTAGAAACATTAGAGCAATACATTTTCTCTTACCTAAGTATATATGTAATATACATGGGCGTACCCAGGAAAAACTAGGGGGGGGGGCATAGTCAGATCATGGTCGTCCAGGGGGGGGGGCAGATCATGGTCGTCCAGATTGTGACATAGCTATTTTTTATATAGAGGGGTAAAGCCTTCGAATTAAAGGCCTAAAAACCCTCGAGTCCTAACAAAAAGAATCATTCCCCGTCGCCAACCACCAATTTTGTTTCGTTTCATCACTTTATAAACATTTAATATTTTTTTTTTTGTTGCTTCTAGGGGGGGGGGGGCAGCTGCCCCCTCTGCCCCTCGCTGGGTACGCCCATGGTAATATATATATATATATATATATATATATATATATATATATATAGAGAGAGAGAGAGAGAAAGTATTGAATACATGTCAAAGTTCTATGTGAAAATAAGCTTTTAATTAAAATCGGCCAAAAAGTACTAGTACTTTACTGATGTAATTTTTCAGTTTTTTTCGATTTTCTCAAAATTAGCTTCAACGATTTTGATTAAAATTCATAAATCATTTATTTTTTAGATACCCTTTAAAATGTATATTCTCATTTTGCCATTGAAATCTTCTGAAGACCACTTTACTCTTGTATTTCATAGGAAAGATAGGAGGAAAGGTTGCCATGGTAACAAAATATAAATATTTTCCCATACTTATAAATTTTACATCTTGAATTCAAACTGTTGGAACCTATATGTCGACACAAAAAATCTGGTGTGACAAGCACAGGACACAACTTTCTAGTGCCTTTTTTTTAATTAATTGGAAAGTTATGTAAGGTGCGGTTAATAATTTTTTTTTAAGTAGCTCAACAATAAAGGACACTAGAGTGCTCTGGTGGCGAACGCATGTAACCATCTTGACCTTCACTTCAGTCTACTGTTAGTATGTAATTAGAGGCTGATCGTATTGTTTTGTGCTAATAAAAATTTCCGTCGTTTGTGTTCTTTAAAAATAGTGAAATTTTAATAGTGAGTTGTATCTTTTATTGTGAAATAATTCCAAATAACAAAACGCCTCTTCTGGAGTGAATGGCCCTTTCATATAAGGTAATTTACAATTATTAATCTCATTTTAAAAAGTCATGCTCATCATTTGGCCATCTTTAAAAAAAAATTAATTTTTTTTTTTCGATTGTTTAATCAAAAAGATCAAATCCACCAAATATTTAATAAAATATTTCAAAAATTCTTTTTTTTTTTTTTTTATAAAAAACATTCACACTTTTTTCTCATTCACACTCACACTCACACACACATTCACACAGTCTTTTCGGCAGCTCAGGCCATATAAGACTTTGACGATAACCGTTGTAATTAATATATCAATTTGGGGTTCAGGCATTTCTATTTAAGCCATCTGGTATCCAATTCAAAAATTCTGAATTCAATCATTTTCGATTGTTAATGTTGGATTTTTTAACTTTTTTTTTTTTAAGGGTTATATCATAAGGCAGAGAAGGTAGGGGAAATAGGGGAATAGCAGGCAAAGCGAGGGAAGAGATAGCGTCCTCCCCCTCCTCAACTATTACCCCCTCTCCTAGCACTTTTATGTCTCCACCAAGCGCCCACGGGCGGGAGGGAGAGAGGCAAGAGTGCCGCCTATCTCTCTCCCCCCCTTTTCTGAGAAAATACCATTCCGAAAACTATTTTTTTATTCTCTCGGAAAGTTGAGAAAATTGAGATTTGTAAACAGACCCAAATATTTGTAATAAATTGGAGAATACGAGGCTTATTTATTCTTTTTTTTTTTTCAAACACACTTTTTACTTTCTCTTACCCTATATGGACCATGTTACGCATTAGTGTGTCAAGCGCCAAAAAAAATTAAATATTGAGTTAAGGAATATTGTTTCAAATGCAATTAATTAATAGTATTTTTTATGAAATATATACTAAAAAAATTTATATTTAATGTTACTTGCACAATTGACAAAAAAAAAAAAAATCTGGTGTGACTGGCGCACAGCACACAACTTTCTCTTACCTTCGGTAATCGAAAGTTGTGCACTGTGCTTGTCACACCAGATTTTTCGTGTCGACATGTATTTAGTTTCCGACAGTAGGGTACAATTGAATTCAAGATGTAAAATTTATAAGTATGGGAAAATATTTATATTTTGTTACCATGGCAACCATTTCTCCTATCTTTCCCTATGAAATACAAGAGTAAAGTGGTCTTCAGAAGATTTCAATCGCAAAATGAGAATATACATTTTAAAGAGCATCTAAAAAATAATTGATTTTTGAATTTAAAAAAAAAATCGTTGGAGCAAATTTTGAGAAAATCGAAAAAAACTGAAAAAGTACATCAGTAAAGTACTAGTACTCTTTGGCCGATTTTGATTAAAAGCTTATTTTTCCGGTCCCGGGGGGTGTTTAACTCAAATATAAAATTTCAACCTCATAGCTCAATTCCTTCATGCTTAAAATTGAACACACACACACACACACACACACACAGACCATGTCGCGAAAACCACTTTTTTGGATTCAAGGGACCTCAAAACGTGAAGATCCATCAAAATCTCGACATCGAATTTTTGACATGAATCCAATACTTTCTCTCTATATATATATTACATATATACATAGGTAAGAGAAAGTAAAAAAAATGAAAATATAAAATCTAATGTAAATCAGAAAAACTTTAAAGTTAATTTTCTCAAATCTCGGTACCTGGCGCTTGACACACTAATGCATAGCAGGGTCCATATATGAAATATATAGAGAGAAAGTATTCGATTCATGTCAAAAATTCGATGTCGAGATTTTGATGGATCTTCACGTTTTAAGGTCCCATGAATGAAAAAAAAAGTGGTTTTCGCGACATGGTCTGTCTGTGTGTCTGTGAACAAAATATCTCAGGAACTAAAAGTGCTACGAGGCATGGGCGTACCCAGGAGGGAGGGGCAGCTGCCCCTTACCTAGAAGCAAGAAAAAAAATTAAATGTTTATAAAGTGATGAAACGAAACAAAATTAGGTATTAGGGCGATAGCGACGGGGACTCGCTAGGACTCTAGGGTTTTTATGCCTTTAATTCGAAGGCTTTTCCCCTATATATAAAAAAAAAGCTATGTCACAGTCTGGACGGCCATGATCTGCTCCCCTCTAGATTTGATCCTGGGGATTCTGGGTACGCCCTTGCTACGCTATCAATTATATTTGCCTCAGGGCGTTAAATATTTAACTACGCCACTGACTTTCATATAAATCAATCATTTTCTAAAAGAGATTATTTATATCAGTCACGTTCTTCAAAAAAAAAAAAAACCAATTATCCCCTCTGTTTCTAATTATAGAGTTTTAATTAAAAAGATACTTCGCCTTCGAGCAAATCATCCTTGTTTTAATCGATTACCTTCTTACACTTATTCTCATTTACTTTTCTTATTGACTTAATAGCAGATGAAATCTTATATAGGGTTAAGTGACAGATTCCTTTAAAATTTAACAAGATAGGAATTTAAATATTCTTAAGGTGCGTGTCTCGAGGTGATGATTTTGAGAGGTTCCAGCCAGTGGCGTAGCGAGCTTAACTCGCGCTCGTGACACATTACCTTTTTAGCGCCCCCCCCCCATTCGAAAACCATATAATATTATATGTAAAATATACTCGCAAATTAATAAATAAATAAAGTAAAATAAATAAAGTCATAGGCTCAAGCTAGGCTTTACATTTGAGACAAACTTATCCAGCAATATTTTGTTTTGCTGACCATTTGGCGTCCATTTGTGAGTAGCGCCCGGGGCATGATGACACCCCCCTTGCTCCCCTTTCGCTACGCCACTGGTTCCAGCGGCTACAATTTCGAAGCTATCGACCACAAATTTTTTTTTAAATTAAAGCTAAAACTTAAAGAAGCCTTATTTTGATTTTCGAAAAAAAATTTTTTTTAGATTAATCAAAATAAATAAAAGATATTTTTATATATATCTTATAGATAATTAAATTAGTAAGCATTGTGTTAAAAAATAATTATTTTTTTGCCTTTAATTAATTAGCTGAAACCTTTCAAATTAAATGGAATAAAATGCTTGTTTCCTTATGGGGAGAACTAACGACATCTCTTGCCGCCTAGAGTAACCAGTTTCTGAATCTGCTATTAACGGCTTTTTGCATATGCACACCTTAAAAAAAATAAACTGAATATTTAAAAAAAAAATAAAACAAAACTCACCCTTAGGTCGTATTCTTGATCCGCCTGGAAGGTGCGTTGGGCATAGACGACACCTGTCCGATTATGAATACGAAATTTGCCCATTCCTCGGCCGGATTTAATGCTATAGGAGAGTTCACCGTTGGCGCCAATGTCACGATCGAAACCGAGCACCTGGGGTACACGAGTCAAAATTATTGAATTACAATATTAACCCCCCATCGGCCCTGAAATCCCTCTCTCTCTCTCTCTCTCTCTCTCTCTAGCCAGTCATCCGAATGTCCATCAAGATGCAAATGCTGTTAGAGAAATATACACGCCAGCTCAATCACTTTATTTACAAACATACATAGAGAGAGGGAGAGAGAAAAAAAATTCACAAGACCTCTGCTGAGGCCGTTAGCTTGAGCGAATCATGCAATTTGGAAATATATCTAAGCTAAAATATTAGTAAAGGCCTAAAATAATAATAATAATAAATACACGTGCTATATTTACAATAAAAAGTAAAAGCTATAAATATTACTTAATTTTAATGTATTCTGTTTTGAGAATACATGCTAGCAACATGCAATAAATAGAAAAAAAAAAAAAACTCTCCATTGCATGATTCGCAGATAAAAACTGCAATGAAGAATTGAGAGATGATAAATTCACTTTTTATTCTCTCTTTCTTCGCCTGTCCTCCTCTTTTTTTATTTTTTATTTTTCTCTTTTTTTGATAAAAATAAAAAGTTGAATTAATGAATTTTTGGTTGAAACTCGATTTGAATACCAAATTATCTCAATTTCTAAAAAAAAAAATAAAAAAAAATATATAATGCATTTTACACGATTGCTATGCATTGTCAAATTGATTTTCTCCAATTTAATGGATCATCAAATTATTTAAGACCCAATTAGTGGTTAGTAATTAGGGTTTTATGGTAATAATGTAATAGCATGTAGAATTCAGTAGAGCATTATTTAGATTTCTATTCGCTCCAGTTAAGTTGCTATTAAACATAATCAAAACTTTCAATCAGATGTGATATAATTTAATGGGATTATCTTAAATCTATTGATATTCCGAAGATAAGTTTCTGTTTCTTGGTGAAAGTTTGTTAATTGCTATTGTGAAGTATGATTGTGGAGTCAACCACAACTAGGAAGGAATAA
>JAKCPI010028728.1:0-17062 GCA_023213315.1 Euborellia annulipes | reverse complement strand
TAATCCACAGCTTATCCGATAAACCCTGCGAGACTATTTATAAGTACACAAATACAATTAATGGAGAATAGTTACAAATGAGAAAAATGCAGCTATAGTTTTTTTCTTTATGTAGGCCTATTTGCTGACGTTTCGATTCTATCTTTGAACTATTCAAACTGGCTATGTTTGAACCATCAGAGCTAACCAAGGAACTTGCTTTAGGTGTGTGTGGGGTGATACATTTTTAGCTCCTTATCATTATATAATAACAAATAATATGATGACCAAACATACAAGTTAACATCACAATTAACAATTTACTCAGCTTATAAAAAATAAAATGTCGTATTATTTGGAAAGTTTCCATCTCTGCAATAGATGGTATAGTGAGCATACAATTAAGTCCCCACCTGGGAGCTAGATCCTTAAGTATATGATATAGTAATTGGTATATAGTGAAATAATTTTAATGACTGAAAAGGTAAAAAGAAGTAATAAAACCCGGTACACGGTATGATTTTATTCGCTAGCTTAGAATATAACAACTGGGTGATAAGGAAATTGTCCTAAGAGGAAGATGAACTTGTGGATTTGTATATCTCCTGTCATCAAGGACGGCGGAGGATCGCTTGTCTAATGATAGACATTAGATGCCGACCCGGATATTGGCCAGGCACGCCAACTTGATCATATATTAATACATACCGCTACATGCATGCTTACATAGGAGCAAATTTCTAAAAAAAAAAAGTGGACTCTTCTGCTATATTTAAGTGCACATGGCATGCCGAGGCCGTTCGTCCGGGTCCGGTTAATTGACTTAATAATTTTTAATCGAAGTAAACAAACATTGAATGCCAATTATCTCCAATAAAAAAAAGTATTTCGTAATTTCTCACTTTGAGTATCAAAAATTTATTAGTTGCAGAAATTTTTTTATATCTGGGGGTTTGAGAAGATAGATCATTTATTTTTCTCACTTACAAAATGCCGGAAGGGGGACTTTAGATTCCGTCCCTATTTCAATTTATTGGTAATCAATTAAATTGAAATAGAAGTTTTTGTCGCATGAGACGGGATGCAAACCCTTGACCTCTAGGGCAAATGGCAAAAAATCTACCAGTGAGCTATGCCTAAAGACACACATGCCCTTAAAAGAAGAAAATTTAGAGAATTGTTGTTCATTATTATAAAAAAGTAAAAATCTAACTTTGTCTCTAAAAAGACAATCTCTGTCTGTCTGTCTGTCTGTCTATCTGTCTGTCTGTCTGTCTGTCTGTCTGTCTGTTTGTAACGCATAGACTCCGAAACTACTGGACCGATTTTTTCATGGAGTTTTTTTTAATGGGTAGGGAATTTTTTCCACGGGGGTGGTTTAGGCTATCATTAT
This sequence comes from Euborellia annulipes, assembly GCA_023213315.1. Lineage (NCBI taxonomy): Eukaryota > Metazoa > Arthropoda > Insecta > Dermaptera > Anisolabididae > Euborellia > Euborellia annulipes. The sequence continues at coordinate 15,690 of JAKCPI010028728.1, read as the reverse complement.
ATCGAATTAGGGGTAGGGAACCTTATTTTTTTGGGGTTATCAATTGCCCTAAAGCATAGCATTGGAAAACAGGAGTCTAAACTCGCTTTATGGAAAATATATTTATCCAAATCTTTAAAATGAAAAATAAAAACTCTCTTCCTCCCCCTAACAATTCAACATTTTGAAAAGATTTTTTCCGCTCTGCGCCCCCCACCCCCCGTTAAATTTTTATTTTTTTTATTTTTCATTCGATTTTAATAAAAATTTAAAATGTTGCTTTCTTAGGGTGTAAATAATTGAAAAAATGGTATTTTAGACCCCAGGAAGTTCAATCACCCCCTGACCCCCCTTAAAATTTATTTTTTCATTTCGATTTACAATAAAAATTTAAAATGTTGCTTTTTAGGGTGTAAATAATTGAAAAATGGTATTTATTTTTAGACATCAGAAAGTTCAATCACCCCCTAGACCCCCCTGAAATTTATTTTTCATTCGATTTTAATAAAAATTTAAAATTGCGCTTCCTTAGGGTGTAAATAATTGAAAAATGGTATTTTAGACATCCAGAAAGTTCAATCACCCCCCTGACCCCCCCCTGAAATTTATTTTTCATTCGATTTTAATAAAATCTCAAAAAATTAAGCTTCCTTAGGGTGTAAATAATTGAAAAATGGTATTTTTAGACCCAGAAAGTTCCAATCACCCCCTGACCCCCTTAAAATTTATTTTTCATTCGATTTTAATAAAATTTAAAATGTTGCTTTCTTAGGGTGTAAATAATTGAAAAATGGTATTTTAGACATCCAGAAAGTTCAATCACCCCCCTGCCCCCACACCTAAAATTTATTTTTCATTCGATTTTAATAAAATTTAAGAAATTGCGCTTTCTTAGGGTGTAAATAATTGAAAAAATGGTATTTTAGACATCCAGAAAGTTCAATCACCCCCCTGCCCCCCCCTGAAATTTATTTTTCATTCGTTTTTAATAAAATTTAAAGTGGCGCTTTCTTAGGGTGTAAATAATTGAAAAATGGTATTTTAGACATCAGAAAGTTCAATCACCCCCCTGCCCCCCCCTAAAATTTATTTTTCATTCGATTTTAATAAAATTTAAAATTACGCTTCCTTAGGGTGTAAATAATTGAAAAATGGTATTTTAGACCCCAGAAAGTTCAATCACCCCCTTACCCCCCTAAATGTATTTTTCATTCGATTTTAATAAAATTTAAAATGTTGCTTCCTTAGGGTGTAAATAATTGAAAAATATATTAATCAAATATTTAAAATAAAAAATAAAAACTCTTTTCATAATTAATTAAAATACATTTATCTGGACAACTCTTAGTCATATCCCGAGACGCCGCCCGCCAGGGCCTAGCGGGGTAGGGTTGCCGAAGGCAACCCTACCGCAGCTAGTATAATATAAAATGCGACTCAATTTGTGATAGAGCATATTTTTAAAGTTGTGTGCTGTGCGACCAGTCACACCAGATTTTTTTCTTTATTGTGCTATTTTTTTTTTATAGTGCATTAATGCAAGCATATTTTAAGGTTTGATTGTGCATGAACATCTAATAATAAGTACAATAATATAGTATATTTTACCCTAATTAAAGTTAAATAAAGAATTTGCTTTTGATAACTCGGACACCTTGTATATAATTTTATTTAAATAATTTTCACTTATTCAAATGAATAAGATATTGAATTCAATTCGGATTTGACTAAATATACTCACACATTTGTTAAATATAATTTTATATAATCGAGCTGAAAAATATGATTGACAAATAATTATGAAATGAAAAGAAATGAACAGATTTATGCTGAGAAACTTTGACAGATGAAACAATTTAATCTATCTCTCTTTAGACCAGCATTCAAGGCGCATGTTTTTATTCTATCCAAATTAGTCCACAGGATATTATTTAGACATCTAGCACAAGAGGCTACCACTGTACTATGGCCCAATTTCGAGCAAGAATTTAAAGATAGTTTGACCTTTTTGACATGTTACATTCAGATGCAAAGTAATTAAAATTCAGGAAGATAAGGTTATTAAAAATCTATTAATATCTTTTCTTATTAGTTCTATTAATTTATTATGTATATTATTTAAGGTATATCTATAATTCCTATAATAAATTTATAGTTTTATTCGAATGTGAATTAATTTAGTCCCTTGAGGACGAGAACAAAGGGAACGCTTAGTTTTATGAAAATTTTGAAAATTCTCAAAGTCAAAGGCGATGGGCCTGTTCCTGTTTCAGAAATGAGTTCAAATTTTGCAGACGTTATTTTTTTTTTGCAATGGAAAAAATCTAATGCTATTAAATTTCTAAAATAAAAAACCTCTATAAATAAGGACCACCCTAATATACAAGTATATAGGTAAGATATTAATTTAAATCTCAATTTTTGTTTAATGAAAAAAAGTTGCTAAAGCAACTCGATTTCATGGGAAAGTTTGTTATATCTCTCTCTCTGGCAGTATTATTTTATCAATAAATAGTATCCAATTAAATATTTCAACAAATATAAATTTGGATTAAATATATAAAAAAAAAAGTAAAAAGAGCAGTTTCAAATAACGACCTTCGAGATGAGAGAAGTTCACCTCGACTTCGATGACACTGACAGGAGCCATTCCCATCTTTATTATAATAATATTACAATAAAAAATTAAGAAAAAAACGACTTATTAAATATTAATATTTTCAAATTAAAAAATTATTTTTTGGCTCAGATCGACTTTTCGTTTATATGACCGTGAAAATGGAAATTTTCTAGACAATGTCATTTGGACAATTAATTTAATTCAATGGAAAAATTTTATTTAAATGATGATGAAATTTTTAAAATTTTGAATATTTAGGGATAATTTTAAATTTTATTTCTGTTTGTCAATCGACATCATATTTTAACCTTAAATATTATATAGAATAATAAATTGGAATAATGATCATCCCTACTAAGCAAAATGAGATTATTTTGAAACTCAAATTTACTCATACAGATCCCTAGGAGCATAGGCGCCGGAACTGGGGGGGGGGCAAGGGTACATTGCCACACCCCTGGCATTCTATAGGGGGGGGGGGGGGCAGAGGGGGGCAATATGTCTTCTTTTATTTTATTTATTTCTAAAAATAATATATTTTTACTTTTGAAAAATAAAATCTTCTAAATTAAAAAAAAATTAAAAGAGTAAGAAATTCATTTTTTTTCCAAATTTTTTCCAAAAATTTTTGATAAAATCACTTGCAAATTTTTTAAAATTTTAATTTTATTAAAATTGTGATTTTTTTAAAAATTTTTAAAGTTAAGTAGATTTGTTTTTGTTTTATACTATTTGAACATATTAAATTATTTTAATTTTCTAAAAAAAATTTTTTGCCCCCCCCCACACCCCTGATTCAAATTCGTTCCGGCGCCCCTGCCTAGGAGACCCCCCTTCGAAAAAAATATTAATATTAGGATTTTAATCATACATCAAGTTCTTTATTTATGCTAATCCGTTACTAAAATATAATAAATTAATCTCCATTATCCTCTCTTTTTTGAATGCCTCACTGCATTTACGTGTATATTCAGATCCATAGACCTTCAATTATTAATACAGTATAATTTTGTTTCCAAAAATTACAAAAAAGTTTCAAGTCAAATAAGTGCACTGTGAAAAATAACAGCGATATCATCAGTTTATGTTTTAGATAGAACTTTTAAAAATAAAATATTTATAATCTAAAAAAAAATTATAAAAGATTCGTGAGAAAAAATAATGCCTGATGTACTCGAGAGCTTAGGCAACCAAAATGTTTAGCCTTCCAAATTTGTCTTAAAAGTAGCTTTTCAACTTCAGTTGCATTAAAAAAAGAACTTCGGTAAATCGAAAAAATGCCGTGTATTTAGATTAGGACCCGACGGAATATTCGGTTTCCGCCAAAAATCCTGGCTTCGGCCATAGTTTTGGTTTCGGCCAAAAAGTAGCCGAAACTTTCGGCCGGCCGAAACCTGAGTCTGAAAAGTTGGGATGAGACTCGCATGCAAAAAAAAGGTCAAATGATTTGCAAAAGGGGAAAAGGTGCGGAAAAAAATTTAGTCTCCCTAAAAAAAAGGTAAAATGATTTTCACGGGAGGGGAAAAAAATTTTCCGCAGGGCGGAAAAAAAAAAAAAAAAGGTAAAATAATAATAATTTTTTATAGGAAATACAAGTTTCGGTTTCGGTTATGGTTTCGGCCGAAACTAAGATTGAGGCCGAATATTCGGTTTCGGTTGAAAATCTTGTTTCGGTCGGACCCTAATTTAGATACGCTCGATAATTCGAAATCTTTTTCGTAAGAGCTGGAGAGAACGTTCTAAAATTTGAACTTTCTCTCTTTATAATTCCAATTTTTCTTAGCAATGTTTACGTACTTGTTTGCCAGATATAAATACAAATCAAATTTTGAAGTATTAAAATTTTACATTAACAATAAATTTTTTTTCGAAAAAAAGTATTTTTTTTAAATCTCGGGGGAGGGGGGTAATTACCAGCTCCCCCCCAGCCCTTGTAACGCCCTTGATTCTACGGTATCTTACGGGTGTTCTTACTTTTGATTTTTCTCTTCTTTCTTCTTGTTTAACTTTTTATCTCATCCTACTTTAAAAAACGTGAAAAAATGCAAAGAACCAAGAAAATAAGTTATTTTATTTAAAATCTTTGAATTATTTATTTGGTTAAAAAAAAGTCTTCTATTGTTTATTTATTTATTAATTAATCCTATTATTTTGATCTCGAAATGGTAAAATATGAAAGCAAACTCTTGGCTTTCAAGGCCTGCCAACCAATTGTGTGTGAATTCAGTCAGCAGATGAAAAAAATCCATGAGATCAGAGAAACCCGAGAATAAATTTGCACACGAAATAATAATGATGTGGACCATATAAAGGTGGGGGTCGGTCTCAATTATCAGGAGGAAATTAATAAAAAAAAAATGGGGATGTATGCCTGTCAAGGCTGTTTTAGTATTTTGTATGGAAGGCACAAAACAAACTGGCCAAAAAATAAAACGGGCTATTTTTATCCAAACAAGAATTCATTCCATATAGAATGTCAAGTCACTTTTTACCAATTTATTTTATTCAAATTTATATAGCCTATAGATATATTTTTTTAACTTTCTCTTACTTATATATGTTAATTTATAGAGAGATAAAGTATTGGATTCATGTAAAAAATTCGATGTCGAGATTTTGATGGATATACACGTTTTGAGGTCCCCTGATCCAAAAAAGTGTTTTTCGCAACATGGTCTGTGAACAAAATATCTCAAGAACGAAAAGAACTAGGCGATTAAAATTTTATATTTTAAATAGGATATGGAAATGCAGGCAGCCAAAATGAAAAACACTCTCGATACTCTGTGAACGTTCATATTTTAGTTAGGCACCCTCCTGGGACGTGACACGAAGCTTTTAAACAAAATCGGCCAAAGAGTACTAGTAGGGCCTACTTTACTAATGCGCTTTTTCAGTTTTTTTCGATTTTTTCAAAATTCGCTCTAACGATTTTGATTAAAATTGAAATTGAAATCACTTATTTTTTAGATGTTCTTTAAAATGTATATTCTTATTTTGCCATTGAAATCTTCTGAAGACCACTTTACTCTTATACTTTATAGAAAGATAGGAGAAATGGTATGGTAACAAAATATAAATATTTTCCCATATTTATAAATTTTACATCTTGAAATTCGAATGTACTGTACTGTGGGAAACTAAATATATGTAGACACAAAAAATCTGGTATGACAAGCACAGAACACAACTTTTGATTACTGAAGGTAAGAGAAAGTTGTGTGCTGTGCGACCAGTCATATCAAATAAAAAGTCAAGATTGATTACACCCTTTTAATTGGAAATGTTTCTACTGATCTAAGCCCCTAATGTACTTAGCGGTTGATGGGTTTAACTCTGATATCACTTTCCCCTCCATCCCCCGCCCCCACTATATGAATAAATTTTTAAGAATATAAAATATTTTTTATAATTTCTAACATCTATTAAAATTGTAATACTTTCTCTCTATTTTTCACTGTGCCCACCAATTGTAGGCTGGGTCGAAGTTAAGTTAATGTAATAGTTAAAAAAAAAAATCGAAATTGAACTGAAGCTGCTAAAATGCGTTTTGAGGTCCCCATTTAAGTAGTTTTGGAATGATGTCTGTGTATCCTAAGGATGGAAAAGGCGCTCGAAAACTCGATTTTCGATTTTTGAATCGACTTGATATTTTTCGATTCTCGGATTGCTTAAAGTCGACTTTTCGACTTTCAAGTCGACTTTTTAAAAACTCTATAACTCGTGCTTAGGAGATATTCAGTAAATAATAAATATATTTATTTATTTATAATATAAGATTTAATAATTATTTAAACATATTAAATACGACACACCAGGGGCGGATTAAAGGGGGGGGGCGATCGCCCCCCCCCCCCCGAGAAGAAATTCGAAAGGTTATAAAAACTAGTAATCTAAAGAAATTATGATTTTCGCTCTTTAATTTCAATTGAATTTGTTACCAATCAATTTAAATAAATAGGGAAGGGGTCTAAATAGCCATAGATTCCGACAAAGTCCTTATATAAAAAAAAATAAAAAAACCGCCCCCCCGACAAAATTGCATTAATCCGCCACTGCAACACACACAAATAATGTTTTCAATATTTTTATCATTACTAACTAAAGTCAGAGTCTAATGCGGTTTATAAAAACTAAAAAAGTACAACAGTAAAATACTTTTACCCGAAGTATCCCAAAGACGAGACCTAGCGTAATTTATTTTGTATATCGCAAATAGGAAATATTTAAAATTTGAAATAAATCGTTAAAGACAATTTCGAGAAAATTGAAAAAAAATTAAAAAGTAGCCTACATCAGTAAAGTACTAGTAGCCGAATTTTCCCAAAAATGAGACCTAGCGCAATTTCTTATTGGTACAGAAAATAGTATATATTTAAAATTTAAAATCGTTAGAATCATTGATGTGCTTACAAACAAACAAATAAAAATGCATTGCTCGTTCAATAGTATAGTGAGAAAGTATTGCGATCATGTCAAAAATTCGATGTCGAAATTTTAATGACTTAAAACGTTGAATTATTTAGATTGCAATAATAAGAAAGAGAAAGTAAAAAAGAACCATTTAAAAAAAAATTATAAAGCTTTTTAATTAATCTTAATTAAAAAAAATTCGCTACCTAAAAACAATTCCTTTTCTTTTCTACCTCTCCTTCATTGGAATATAATCAAACATTTATTCCTCTATAAATATATCAAAAAAAAAAAAAAGAATTGAATGTTTTATATTCATTTAAAAAGGTATCATTAGCAATTTCAAGCCATTAGATTCCAGGCAAGGTCGTCAGGAAAAATCAATGGGTTAAAAAAATATATATAATTTATTTGTATTACTAAAATATTTTTAAAAAAATGTTAAATCTCATGATTTATGTTCAGTAGACAATTAAAATAATCAAGAAAAACAGTCTAAATTAAATAAATCATATTATTATTTACTTTTTTTTTTGCTAATCACGAGGACGAGATCGAAGGGAAAAATGTATCAACTTTTGGAGTAAACCTCTCAACCGGAAATAGTAATTTACCTTATTTAATTTAGCAAAAATTTTTTATTGATATTATTATCATTTTTATTCTCACGCTTTTTTTTCCAAAAATCTGAATATTTTTTTGAAATCACCCATTTTAAAGTCAATAAGTTCAATATTTAATTACTATTAATATAAGAATTTCGTAATATACATGTATATAGTATCTATATCAACCAAAATTATCCAATGGCTAGAGATCTGACTCCGATCTTCTTAGAGACATGATTAAAGAGATATTAATTAATTTTTTTTTAATGTTTTTTTATAAAATTGATTAATTAATTAAGGTTTGGGAAAAAATTGATCTGTATGAGCAAATATACATGCATCTTGTGTTGGTTGGGCCTAATACACTTGGTCTCTCTAAACTTTATATTTGTGTCTCTCGCCGATAGGGTGCACTGTTAGAGTGGATACTTTTGACTGATACAGATAGTATATAAACGTAGAAATTTCAAATATTATTTTTTGAATATTATTAAAATATTGAAAGCCCTAGTATAAATAATTAGGAAAAATTAATTCAATTATTTCATTTATTTCCAGGGAACTATCTTATTTACAATTTATTAATATTAAAGAGAGATTTATAAACAACCAAAAAATAACGAATAAACGATACATGATCAAACAAAATACTAAAATGGTTCAATACTAAAATTCATTTTTATATTAATTAAACAGGAAGTTACTGTATTTTCCTCTCAATTATATTTCAAATTATATGTCCAGATAATGATTAATATTACCATAGATATAACACAACTGATAAGCCCTAAACTAACAACAGTAGGCTATCATTTCACTTGTAATTTTAGTTTCCGAATATATAAAAAAAATCTGGTATGACTGGTCGCACAGCACTCAACACCCTACGGTAAGAGAAAGTTGTGTAATCACACCAGATTTTTTGTGTCAAGATATATTTAGTTTCCCATATCAGCTTAGTTCCAAACTTGACCACTTGCATTTCATAAGTAATACAAGAGTAAATAAAGTATGCTTAAAAAGATTTCAATAGCAAAAATAGAATATACATTTTAAACGGCATCTAAAAAATAATAGATTTTGAAATTTAATCAAAACCAATAGAGCGAATTTTGAGAAAATCGAAAAAAAACTGAAAAAGTACATCAGTAAAATACTAGTACTCTTTGACCAAATTTGTTCAAAATCTTCGTGATACGTCTCAGGGGGGTACCTAACTTAAATATAAAATTTCAATCTCCTAGCTCTTTAAGTTCTTAAAATATTTTGTTCTTACACACACAGACAGATATGTTTTGGATTCAGGGGACCACAAAATGTGTGTATCCATTAACACATTGAAATTTTTTATAGGTAAGAGAAAGTAATTATGTCATGAAAGAAAAAAATATTGTTCCCTCCCCTAGAGCCTAATGGTCCCATGTATATTTTATCAATAAATAAAAAAAAAAAATAATTCGCTAATATACGTATAAAGAAAAACAAGAAAGGAAGAAGAAATATTAATTAGAGAATTGATTGCTTTCTGTGCGTGTTAGCTGTATGTATTATGAATAATAATAATATTACTAGTCTGAATCGGCTTGTTATATAATCCAAGGATGGTCCAGTTATAGGTGTGACCTTGGGGTTGGGAATGCACATCCATGTTCACTTTTTGCATCAATTTATTCACTTATTAATATTAAACATTATACAATATATATTATACAATTTTTTTATTTTTATATCTTATATATATTTATATATAATATGTACAAGTTTGTGGTTCGGTCTCAACCAGTCTTGGATAAACAATTATTTATCAATATCAGGTTAAAAAAAAAATGTTTGTACAATAATTTAAATGTGATGGATGAATATGAACTCCATTCATATAGTAATGAGGAAAAAAAATGTAAATATTAATAACAGAGCTGAATTTATGGCAAGCTGCTTAGTTTTTTCGGCCATATAGGGGCGAGAGGGGTACTCTGTCACAAGTACCCCCCACCCTGGGACAAAGGACCCTGCCATGGGGCACTTTGTCACATTTGAAGTGCTTAGAGAAAAGCATATTCACTAGAAAGCTGATATTTTACGTAACTTTTACAAAGGTATGCACCATTTATTTTATATTTGTTTTGGCTCAAACACTAACTAAAACCTGGTAAAAAAAATCTCAAGTGAAAATTGTGACAAAGGACCCCGCCCTCCCGTAAACTTTAACGATACTCATTATTTATAGACTTTAACTTAACTTTACTCATTATTTTTAAATACGTTAATTGTTGAGGAATATTTTATTTATACCATTTGATATCCAAATGATTTAAATAAATATTCATCGGACTGCCTGGGGTTTCTTGGCTTTAAGAATCGCAATACCTTCATAGAATCAACTTTTATGAAATAATAAAATTTAAGTAGGACCTATATAATAAAAAATTTAAAATAAGAAAAAGTTTTGGTAATCATTAAATAATAAAAATAGATAGCTAAAAATGTTTTAAGGTAAGCCAATTTTAGGTAGTAAGGAAATAATTAAAGAATACAAATAAATACAGGCTTAAACCACGCAAAGTGAATTTGTGGCTATATTGGGGTCATATAATACAATAATTATAAGATCAGCTGTGTGACCTCATAGCCAGTCAAATAATATCCCTGACCTCAACCTTTTTAATATTCGCTCTCTTTAAATATCCCCTAAAATGAGAAGAAATACAGAGAAATTGCTTTTTCAATTTAACTTTCAATTTTAATAAACGTTGTATTTTCTTCCTAGATATACCATACATAGGCCTATTATTATGATATGCTGAAGTTTGAGAAGAAATAATATATTAGCTATTTGAAGGTAAGTTTAGAGAAAATCAAGTTTATTTTTTCAATTATTTAAACAAATCAATTAAGAAACAATTTACCTAAAATAAACCAAGTATTAAGATTTTGTTTAATAAGAAAAACAAGGAAGCAAAATGAGTGAATATGTCAAAATTTGTTTCGTATTAATTCAAATTTGAACTAGAAAAATGAAGTTTTAGTTTATTTCAGGACTGCGACAAAGGAAGGGGGAGGAATAAATCCCAGGGCCCAGGGCCCCGTGGCCTTTGAGTTACATCCTTAAATTTCTAATATAAAAAAAATAAAAATTATTCTTATTAAATTAGATGGCCCTTATAAATGGGCTCATGAAAAAAAATAAAATATTTAAAGAATCCGGGTCCCCTCAAAGGAAAGTAAGTAATTCAAAAAAATAAGTAAAAATTTAAACTTTTTTTTTTACGAGACTGGGTTCCGCCTCGGAGCCCAGTGAGACTCTCGGCGGCCCTGGTTTATTTCTAATAAAGCACAGACTCTATTTTAATAAGATTTTTTTTTTTAATTAGCAGCTTAAAATAAATTCATCCTGAATATGGCCATAAAATATATTTTAAAAAAAACTATTCTTAATTTGAATTGTTTCTTTGGTTTCTTATTTTCAGATGAAAATAAAAAAGAATTAAAAAATTAATATGGAACTAATTTATAAACCTATCTTTATATTCCATTTTTACCCGCAATCATACTTCAATCTCACATTTAAGTATTAGGATTGTTAATAGGAGCTTTTGAAAGTCAAGGATGCCTTCGAGTGGCCACTACTTGACTTCTTGAATGGTGTTCGGCAGTATCACCAGGAGATCGTCCATCACGAGTGTTATAGGGAACAATATCCAAACTTTGGACATGTGCACGCACATGAACACCTTTTGGAAAACTGAATTTATTACCATTCGGTCCTTTACCCCAATTAAATAAGCAACAAGGGCTCCAAGGATATGGTCCCCCACCTCCATGAAGTCCGCTTCCACCGAATTCACCGGGTCTTCCACTTGAGCCTGACCCATTTCCACCTACTCCACTTCCTCCTCCTGTAGGCCTACTTCCAGGACCAGGTCTTCCCGTTCCACTTCCTCCTCCAGGTCGAGGAGGTCTTCCACCTCCAGGTGCGCCCGTTCCTCCTCCTACACCACCAGGTCTTCCCATAGAACCAGGTCTTCCACCAACACCACCTCCTGTTCCAGTTCCTCCTATTCCAGGTCTTCCTCCAGATCCAGGCCTTCCATCAGTACCAGGCCTTCCACCAGATCCAGGTCTTCCGTCAGAACCAGGTCTCACGCCTGAACCAGGCCTTCCACCGACTCCAGGTCCTCCTCCTCCTCCGAAAATTCCAAAAGGATCACTGACAGAATCAGGAGGTATTGGTCGTCCAAAACTCGGAGTATGAGGGAAGGATGGAGTTGGTCTTGGAGATCCTGAACCAAATATATCACCACCTCCACCTCCTCCTCCCCCCAGTCTGAAAAAATGTAATTAGGTGAATATTCGGTAAATTAAAATCAAACTTTCCTTAAGCTGGGACTTTTAAAACGAAAAGGAAACGAAAACGTAAATTTTATATATATTTGCATTTAATTAATGAATAAATAGAGTGTAAACAAAAGCACTGTGAGAGTCAGCACTATATCCGGCAATTTTGACCAAGTTAAGATAATTTTTACATTTCGAATATTATTTTATTTTATTTATTTTTTCGAAAAGGGAAAAAGGGGTAGTCCACATATTACGTAAAGCGTTAGGGGGGAGGGGGTAGGGGTCATGACAAAACGTTACTAATAGTGACATGGGGGACCCGGGAGTTTCTCTAAATGTGACATAAATATATATTCAAATTTGGATTTATAACATTTTTTGAAAAAAAAAAAAACAAAGGTCGAATGATTATCACAACAAGGAAAAATGGAGTGATTATTTGAGTAACGAGGCAAAATTTACTAAAAAAAAAAAGTAAAATGATATGAATTTTATATAAGTAATTATATTCGGGGGGCGGGGGTAGTTCTAAGTTGTGTCATAATATTTGTAAGGGGGTTTGTTTGTATGTGACTGTAAGAAAATATTTGTTTTTCATTTTTTTTTTTTTTTTTCAAAACTACAGTAATTATTAATTACTATAAAAAATATTATATTTATAAAAGAATCTTTTCTTTCTAAATGCCTTTCGAGCATATACTTTAAAATCTGTATTAGTAAAGATATCAGAAAAAGTAAAAATTTAGATTGAAACACGGAAACGCCTTGTACTTAGGCAACCAAAGCAACACAACGATGTTGAAATTGGAAGCGCCTCTATCCTTCGTTTAACTCATTCTCCCGTCCCTCGAATATGGGTCAGATACCTTTTAACAATGGAGTATCAATCAGAAAATTTTCGAGCTCCTTCAAACTCGGTATAGGTAATAGGTATTAATAAATAAGAAATTATATAAATTTATATCACGTATGATTCCGTGAATAAAATTTATATAATTAATAGTTAAATGTCTATATAATTTAGATTTTTTGATAATTTTTTTCACAAATTATAATTAAATATTACGATTCGAAATCTTTAAAGTAAAAAACTGTTTCCATAAATGGACTGAAAAGAGATTATTTGAATGGGCTTTTAAAACAGCAATATATCGTCAAATCAGTTTAATTGGGATGATCCGACCCGCCCTGGTCCCATAATCTATCATATACAAAATTTTCACAGGAAATTTTCTAAGGGAATAAAAAGATAATTATTGGAATTTGGCTTAAAGTTTTTGTTTATAATTTTTTTTTTAAATAAAAGTTTTTTTTTTTTAAGTAATAATTTTAAACAAATCATTATTCAAATCATTTTGATCTTCTTACATTCCTTTTTATTTAAAAATATCTAATTTGCTTACATATGTTTAGAAAACATCTACACTATGCTCCGCACTTGAAGCTAGTCTTTGATTTTATGAAATTATTTAATTTAGATAATATTTTTTACTACCTGTGAAGGGGGATAACCTCCTCCTGTATTGCTTCCTCCATCAGGACCATACGAGTCTCCACCATAATCTCCTCCACTACCACTTATATCACCGCCACTTCCTGATGAACCTCCTCCGCTTTCATAATCAGGACCACTTGAGCCAGGAAAAGATCCTGATGAGCCAGTGCTTGTGGTAGGATATCCGCCAGTTGTTGTGCTGCTTGGATACCCACTTCCTCCAGGATAACCGGTAGATGTATCTCCGCCTGAAGGATACCCTCCGGTAGGCCCAGGATAAGTTCCAGGGGTGGAGAAATCGCTTCCATCGCCGCCGTCATTGCCCTCTCCTCCACCTCCAGTCACACCTCCAGGTTGTGAATCTGTACTACCAGAACCAGGGCGAATTCCTCCTCCACCAGGTCTTCCTCCATCAGTTCCTGGACGAGTTCCTCCGCCTGGCCGAGATCCTCCTCCTGGTCGAGTTCCACCTCCTTCTCCTGGATAGGTTCCAGTTCCTCCACCTCCTGGATAAATTCCCGTTCCACCTCCACTTCCACTTGAAGGAGGGATAGGTGGTGGGAATGGAGGAGTTGGAGGAAAATCAGGTGATGGCGGAAAAGGCGGTGAGGGTGGGAAAGGTGGTGGTGGGTAACCATCAGGGAAATTAGCAGGAGATGGTTTTCCATTTAATGAGGTTTTTATTACTTTATACCCAGTGCCAGGACCGGCAATGTATTCTGTTTTATGTAGCTGTCCTCGGTCATCTCGATAGGTATATGACCCTCGAACATAACCACCGGCATTACGCACTTCTTCTCGAGCTTGGTCTGGACCAGCTGTCCGAAATCTAATAAGATACAAAAATAAATTGAAGTTTAAGCGAAGAGAAACTTGTTAATACTAAAAAAAATTATTTAGTAATTTTTCAAACAGAAGTTGTTAAAAAATTAAATATATGGAGTTATCTAAATTTTCATACGTTTATTTTTTTTTTTGTTCCTTTTTGGCATCGAAGGCCTTATAGAGACTCCATCCCTATTTATTTCAATTGAATGACAACCAATTCAATTGAAATAAATTTTTGTCATATGAGACGGGATGCCAACCACTGACCCGTAACACAAGAGGCAAAAACTAAACAATAATTTAAACAAAATCCACTTTTGAAAATAAAATAATCTCCCAGACAAAAGCATAAAGAGCGCAATTCTTAATCTATAGAGAAAACCTCAAAACCGAACGTGTTCTACAATTCTATTTACTTCAGTCATTCCATAATCCAAAATGAGAGTTGATTACAATATTCTCGATTCGATACTAGTACTAATGTACTTTCTTAAAATGTGAATTATTATTTAAATTTAATATAAAAATTAAATTTTGCAGTAAGATATTTCTAGAATAAATCTCATTTCCTGATTCAAATATCAATTTTATGCTTCGAAATGATTGAAAATTTATGAAAATCTTGAAGTATGAAGCAAGAGAGAACCTGTAAGAGCCATCCTTTCTGGTTAGAATAGCGGCTTTTCCTCGAGGAGGCTTTCCAGGGGGAGTCTTTCCCCGAACAAATCCCCCATTAGGTGGAACTTCGGCATCACTGTCCGGAGTATAAGTGTTGACTAGAAAGCCTCTCCCAGCTCCGGCTTCGTATGCCACTCGATGCCAATCGCCTACATCATCAGCGAACTGGTAGGTACCGGTGATATTTCGATTGCTGTCGCTCACTTCATGCCGAGAATGGCCGGGTTTGTTGAACTCAAATTCGTAGCTTGGATCATCAGTGGGGTCCGAATAATCTGGACTAGCCCTGATGAATAAAAAAATCCATTTGAGCTTTTTAAGATGTAAATTCAAATCCAATATGTTAATAATAGTGTTGGTGTATCAGTAAATAAAAAGCTGACTTTACTTCTTTTTTCCCTTTTAATAATTGATAAATGAATTTTATAAAATTTGTTTTCATGGAGTCAGTTAATAAATGAATATTGTAAAATATCTGCTATTATTAAAAAATTATTTAAATGTATATAATTACTTTTATCCAGCAGGCCTGAGGGGCCAAGGCACTTTTCTCAAACAAAAATATACAAATAAAATTTCAGAAAAGATCTTTCCTCAAAAGTAAAAAATTACCAAAATTAAAATTAAATACGCGGGGCGGAACTGGCCGGAAATAAGATTTTAGTATAAAAGGTTTGTTTCGAAGGGCGAAATTATCTAAAATTCTCTAAAGGTTTTATAAGCCTTTTTTT
>JAKCPI010028727.1:0-10333 GCA_023213315.1 Euborellia annulipes | reverse complement strand
ACTTAAGGTTGTTCGGACATTAAAGCACTTTGGTAGATTAAAAGCTAATTTTTTAATATGTTATTAATCACTATCAAATACGTATAAAATAAAATTTTGAAGCAGATCTGACACAGGGTTATCGTGTAATTAATTTTTAAAAAATTGAAATTTAACATGTAGCCTATGGGAAATAACGACGAAACGCACACATATCGAATTATATAGGCATCTGTGCAAATGATACAAAAACAAAAAAACTTACATTTTATTAATTCACTTCCGAGGAATACGTTAAAAATAAAACCAAAAGTTTCTGCCGACCGCTTTTTAAAGATATTTTAACAAGAAAGTCAAAAAATTCTCCAAAATGACAGTCGCTAATATTTAAAAATAATGAATTCTCGAGAGTCAGACCAGCCTGGCAACGTCGCATAGCATAAGTGTCTTATCTCTATGTCAGATACATTTTTTTTTTCAATTTTACAATATTTTTTTCTCGCAAATCGTCCATTGTGTTTAAACTGATTTGCATTAAACATTGTAATATATTAAATAAAATAAAATTTAAGGCGTTTAAGATTTAAAATAGATAGTTGATGAATGCAATGTTGCCAGTTCTATATTACGTGAAAAACTGCTCGAGTCAAAAGTCATTCATTTATTATTTTTGGTAATTAAATTATTAACTTAATACAATTATAAACTCTGATAGGTCACGACTAAATTATAATAAGGAATTTTGGCATTCAAATTTTTAATTTTATTTAAAAAAAAATTTAGATTCTATTATGACTTACGATGTACTATCCGAACAACCTTAATTTTTAATTCTCATTGTTTTGCTGCTTCCCTTGTGACTTCTTCTCAGCACTTATCATTAAAATTTCTTTGGTGAACATTTCAATTTTTGAATATTACAAATTTTGTTAGGAGAGGGGTGGTATAAGAATTTATGGGGGCCAAAACACAAAAAAGGTTGGGAAGCATTCGTCCAGAGAATAAAAGTCAATTTTTTTTTTTTTGATAAAATTTATTGTCATCTGGTTTTGAAATTAACTCATTTAAATTTTTTTTTTTTTTTTTTAAATAAAAAAAACACTCACACTTTTTTCTAATTCACACTCACATTCACACAGTCTTTTCGGCAACTCAGGCCAAATTAAGACTTTTACGATATTAGTTATTGAATCCATATACATATTGGGGGCAGGGGCGGATTAAGGGGGGCGAGGGGGGCGATCTCGCCCCTACCGGAGAAATTCACAATGTTATAAAAACTAGTAATCTAAAGAAATTATAATAGACAGAAACAGCGCAAGAAAATATCATAGAAGCCGTACAACCAGAGGTTTACTTTGCTTGAAAACTTTTTGCAGATTGAGATGCAAGAGGAAGAAATAAAATTTAAAATTTTATTTATCAGGATTTATTAGTGCTGACGACCAACTGCAGTACATTGGTTTCGGTTACATTGAACCATCTTCAGGTCTGTAAAATTATTACAATGTAAGCAAGACACTCATCGGTCATTATTACGAAAGGTATTAACAAAAAACTCACCACCAAATCCTATGTTTCGTATTTAAAATACAGCGAAATCAATTCATAAAGCATTAGAATAAATTTCAATGCCCAGTTGGCAGAAAATTGCTAACCAGACTCTCGATCGTGAAATATATGTATAAATAAAATGTTGTTCAATTTGATACAGGGCCTAAATAAAAAACAAAATGATATGGAGAAAGACTTGACTCTTGCATCTCAATCTGCAAAAAAGTTTTTTCAAGCAAAGTAAACCTCTGGTTGTACGGCTTCTAAGAAATTATGATTTCCGGGCTTCAATTTCAATTGAATTTGTTACCAATCAATTTAAATAAATAGGAAAAGGAGTCTAAATGGCCATAGATGCCGACAAAGTCCTTAAATAAAAAAAATAAAAAAAAAACCGCCCCCCCCGACAAAAATGCATTAATCCGCCACTGATTGGGGTCCAGGCATTCTTCTCTCTCTACAACTGTATTATGCGAGGTACTGTACTTTCTTTATTATTGAATGGTGCAGTTTTTTTTTTTAATCTTCCCTTTATTCCCACGGCGCGGGGTCGGCGGATCTCACTGTCTCCCTCCATTACCTTCATTCCAATCCAAACCTGTTGTCTTCGACAGGCCAAGCTCTGTCATATCTCCCCTGATTTTTTTTATTTTTATTAATGACTCGTAAAAAATATTCGGAAATTCATTTTAATCAGAGCAGGAACAAAACTTTTTTTTTTAATAAAATTATTAACCTGGTGGCTCTATAATTTTTTTCTAGTTATTCAAAGTACTAACTGTATTTTAAAATTTTTTTTTTGGCTAAAACCATCTAATGAATTTTTGGTAGGCATTTATAGTAAAGGCACACTTTAGTAAGTTAATCATGATTTTTTTCCCACAAGGTGATTTCAACCATTTACTACTGTACATTATATGACTTCCTTCTTAAAGAAATTTTTGTATTCGTGTATCCGTTTGAAAGGCTCGGGTTTTAATGAAAATATTTTTAAATAATTCTTTGCTTGAAACATTTAGAGTGGAAACAGCAATCTTTGATTTTTTGTTTCTTTAAGAAATTATGATTGAAGTTCCGGCCCTTTTTCCCTCCCCCCCCCCCCCCCCCCCCCCCCCCCAGGGGGCCGAGCCCCCTCTGAGGAATTACTTGGACTATAAGAATCGGGAGGCCTATTTTTTTTTTTTTATCATTTAACTCATGTTCAGGTCTATTCTCTAAAAACAGACGTTAAAATTTAACATCATAAATTGAGTGATAAAAAGTAAAGTAATAACATCAGCTTTAAAAAAATGATATTCTCTAAACCAAGTTTTAACAGCGATGATAACATTTTACTTTTTAACACCAGGTGTTAAAGATCCATATGAAGATAGCGTTTTCTGCTTGTTCGTGTTTTTGCACCCCTCGATAACCTCTCCTTACTAACTTGATTTGTTGTTCTCAATCTATTAGGCCTATCTGACACCAGCGTTAAAAAATGCTATTCTGCCAAGTTATAACAGAGTTACTTTTATCACAAAGCTGTCAAATTCATAACCTTACTTTTTGGTTAAAGGTGGCATTTTGATGCATTAAATATAGCGTTAAAATATTAAAGACACACCCTAGCATGACTTTTAACACTATTGACTAAAAGTTAACGCTTTGGCGTTAAAGTTTTTGCTTACAAAATAGCAATTTGAGGCATGGAGGAGTTAAAATGAATTAACGATGTTAATAGTTTACGTTTTTGCTTAGAGAACCTGAATAAAATTTTTTATTTTTATTTTTTTTGTAAAATGTATTCTTCTTTTGTAAAGACTCTTTTAGTTTTCCCTATCAATTAAACAGTTATTGTCTTTCTTTAGAGCTGATTTGATAATATTTCTCTCAAAACAAGTGATCGCATAAAAAATAAAAGCAAGCAATATTAGGTATTTTTAATTACTATTTTTGATTACTTCTCTAGTGATTTTTTTTATCTATTTTTTTTTTTGTTTACCTATAAAATTTCAATTACTTTTTCTTTCAAAAGAAATTAAAAAATTAAAAAAAAATGCTTATTAAGGAAATTAGGTTAAAGTCTACAGTATAATTTCTTTTTTCGATAATACAATAAAACCAGCATCATTTAAAATTGTAGATTATTTAAAATACTAAAATGTATTTTAGAAAGTTTTATATTTATTAATTATTAACTTTTGGTTAGTATTGTTCGAAGAAAATCTTAATTTAAAACTGAGAGAAGACGAGTTCACTATAAATTTCGTCAAGGAAAATTTCCTGGCTCATGCCGACCGAAACTGATTTAAATGTACACAGTTTGACTTCATTAAAAATTTACTATTCAACCTTATAGTGGGTTTAAAATTCCATTCCATCTGGAAAACAGGGCATTTTCCTTGTCAAGTAACCACCTGTAATAACGAAATTTATCTTTTTCCAAAATTAGAGAAAACGGAATTTTTCATTTCCCTCAGCACTCTGAAAATTCTTTTCAAACGAAGAAAATCGTTTCTCTTCGTCTTCCCAAAATTAACCTCTGACTAAAGTCCAAATTATCCCAAACCCAAAAAATAATTAATTTTTTAGCAGAAAGGGGGTTGAATAGAGGGTGAGTCTCTTAAAAAAATAAAACCCACCCCCTTGAGGTAAATCCCTGCAAGCTACAAATTATACTTTACTCACATTCTAGAATTTTTTTCTAAAAATAGTTCCTCTAGGAAATGTTTGAAAGAAGTCCATAAAAAGGGGTTTACTATTTCAAAAAATTATATATAGGCCTTCCACATGGCATATTTCCCCAACTCCCTCTCGGGCGCTCTGACTTCTCTGATTAACAAAAAAACCACATACATTAGCTACATATAATTAAACATGTAATTATGTTAAACGAATTTATTTAAGGTTCAGGAAATCCCAATGAGCAACGCAGCTAGTCGTTTTTTCAATTTATTTAAATATAAAGTGCCAGGGCCAACGTTTCGGTTCCCTGGCACTTTATATTTAATTTTATTTAATTTATTTAAATAAAAATTGAAAAAACGACTAGCTCGTTGCTCATTTGGGATTTCCTGAACCTAAATAAATTGTATTATCAGCTATATACCTCAATTAAATTTAAACGAATTTCTTATACAAACATTCCATAAACTTTGGAATATTTCAGGGCCGGATCTGGGGGCAGTGGGGGGCATATGCCCCGGGCGGCAGATATCAGGGAGCTGCAATTAAAGAAAGATTTACTAAAAAAAGGTAAAATTTCAAGAAGGGTGCGGCAAATTAAATTTTGCTCCCCCCCTAAAAAATTTCCTAGTTCCGGCCCTGGAATATTTAATAATAATTTACTTAGGAATGGGCACCTCTTATTTATTTATTTATTTTGTATTGTATATTGCATTTTAATTGTTAAAGGCTTTTAAGAAATTACAAAAAATGAACCGAAATTCTACTTATAAATATATCTTTTAAAGATTTGATCAATTTTACTTTCATTTGGCAAAATTGGCCAATTTGGTTTAAAAATTTCTTAAAAAGTGTGCTTGCTTCGTGGGAGCCCTGGGAAATTTAAAAACTAATAATTTGCCTCTTTTTGTTATAAATAGTTGAAAATGAAGCTACCAAGATCGATGCAATACACCTTCAATTCATGTCCATTTAGTAAAAAACTGGAGCCCAGTATGTTTTCCAGGAGGAAGTAAGACAGGCAGAATCCGCTTCCCCCAGAGAAAAATCTTATTTCAATTATATTACAATTAATTTTAAAAAAGAATACACAATAGATTAAGTATCAGATTCAAAAAAAGACCTTTTAGTGGGGATCGTGTAAAACAAATTACTAACAAAGTTTTTATAAAAAAAGTGCAATTTTTCGGTATTTTTTACTTTCTCTTACCTATGTATATATGTAATATATATATAGAGAGAAAGTATTGGATTCATGTCAAAAATTCGATGTCGAGATTTTGATGGATCTTCACGTTTTGAGGTCCCCTGAATCCAAAAAACTGGTTTTCGCGACATGGTCTGTCTGTGTGTGTGTGTGTGTGTGTGTGGGTGGGTGGGTGGGTGTGTGTGTGTTCAATTTTAAGCATGAAGGAATTGAGCTAGGAGGTTGAAATTTTATAATTAAGTTAAACACCCCCCGGGACCGGAAAAATAAGCTTTTAATCGAAATCGGCCAAAGAGTACTAGTACTTTACTGATGTACTTTTTCAGTTTTTTTCGATTTTCTCAAAATTTGCTCCAACGATTTTTTTTTAAATTCAAAAATCAATTATTTTTTAGATGCTCTTTCAAATGTATATTCTCATTTTGCAATTGAAATCTTCTGAAGACCACTTTACTCTTGTATTTCATAGGGAAGATAGGAGAAATGGTTGCCATGGTAACAAAATATAAATATTTTCCCATACTTATAAATTTTACATCTGAATTCAAATGTTCCGTACTGTGGGGAACTAAATACATGTCGACACAAAAAATCTGGTGTGACAAGCACAGAACACAACTTTCGATTACCGAAGGTAAGAGAAAGTTGTGTGCTGTGCGCCAGTCACACCAGATTTTTTACTTAAAAATGAGATTTTTCGAGAAAAAAATTAATTTTGGAGTTAATTACTCGGGACTTTTTTATTTATTCTATTAGAGTTTTTCTTCCTGCACAAATCGACATCCCATTTAGTCTGATCTGATTAGCCGTTCGGAATCTACAGGGGGTTAAACTTTCAAATTAGAATTTACCGCAGCGCGGTAAAATGGAATGATAGGAAAAAAATAAACGGTGAAATCTTTAGCTGAAAACTCATTCTTTCTAACCGTATATTCCCCATAATTATACCTCTTAAGACAGAGGAGTTATTCAAGCCGATAAACTTTTTCGTGCATGCCTCCCTAACCTGCCACTATAGACACATGATTTGTAAGACGTCACGTCAAAAAAAGGAACAATTTTGCTCTTAGTAAATATTCAAATTATTCGAACTTTTCTTAAGTAAAAAAAAAAAAAACAAAGCCAAACAGAGCGTGATTTTCTCACTTTGAGCTCTGATTCCAATAAGGAAACTATTTAATACAAAAAAAAAGAACCAGAAATACAAATCCAAGGCCCCATCCCCTGTTATTACGGTCCCCCACCGAATCTGTCAATATAATATTATTCTTATCAATATACAGAAATATAAATGATGCGTTTACAGATATTCACTTCTCACTTAATTTTTGTTAGTAGGCCTGCCGAGTAGATGATTGAAACCATAAAATAGAAGGCGGAAAGTGAAGAAAAAGGTGAATACCCTCACGAACGAACGTTGTTAACCAATAAGTAAGACGTGACCCATTTTAGAAGACCTTGACCTTGATCTAAACTACCTTTTTCTCTCTCTCTCTCTTTCACGTCTTTCTTTTTTTTTCCTTCCTCGATGATGATGTTCATATTTTAAACAATAAACATGCCTGAGATCCATTTAGAATTTTCTTTCGTCTTCAAAAGTGAAATGCATTAGCCTAATGAATAGGTGACCCGAAATACAAAAAAATCTCCCGTTTTAATTGAGAATATATAATATTATAATTACTAGGAAAGTATTTGAGATCCTGTTACTAGATATTAGAAAGTCAAATATTTATTTATTCATTCATAGAGTTGCTATCAGGATTGCCCCTGGTTATGTCTTTTTAAGCAGGATCCTTTGGAGATGTAATATATAAAACAAATGTAAATGTAAAGACAGTTTCCAAGGCCAAGAACACATCTCTGCCCTCCTTTCCTAAGGACTATTTTTGTCTCTCAGAGGGAGGGCGCTAACACCATGATTCTGCCACTTACCATTTATAGGATCTTTCTTCTTCATATTACTTTTTAAAAAATCTTCCTTAAAGTATGATATAATATAAAAACTATCATATTCATACTTTTATTGCACATAATTTGTTGAGCTATGATGATATTCAGCTACCGCGATGAAGAGAGTAATTATTTCTTAAGGTGCGCTTCTCGGGGTGCTAATTTTGGGAGTTTCCAGCGGCCACAATTTTGAAGCTATCGACCTCAAATTTTTTTTTTTAATTAAAGCTATTTAAAATGTCTACAACTTATAGAAGCCCTTTTTTTGATTTTCGAAAAAAAAATTTTTTTTTAGATTAATAGCATTAAAGAAAATATATTTTTAAAAAATTTGCTCTATATATTATAGATAATTAAATTAGTAATCATTGTGTTATAAATTAATTAATTTTCTACCCTTAATTAATTAGCTGGAAACTTTCAAATGAAATGGAATAAATCCCTAGTGTCCCTATGGGAAAAACTAACGCCATCTCTTGCCGACTAGCTACTGAATCGTCTTCTAACGGCTTTTTAAGACGCGCACCTTAAGTTCTGCTGGTCTTGAGCATTAATATCGATAATAAACAAAAGTGATTTTTTCCTCAGAAGTTTTTCAGTGAAATTTGTGGCTTCCAGATATTTCAGTAACTGTACTGTATCTTCTTTTATCAGCGGACCTCCGCCATCGTATCTTACCACTTTCCAAAATTATAATATTTTATTCAGAATAAAATGAAAGATTGTGTGGTGCCTCTCAAGCTCTGCATTTGAATGGATAATTTTAAGCAGCAGATCGATGAATGAGTGGGTGAAAGTGTGGTTATGAAGGTAGACTATAGATCCGAAATATCTGTAAGTTAATTTAAAAGTAGATTTATAGCTGAATGAAAATTGTTGATGAATATAAAGACGAAGAAAAAGAAAAAACAGAGAGCATTTATTTCATTTATTTAAGGCCCAATAAGCTAACTTTTCGGTCTCGGTTAATTTATTCAGTAATCTTCAAGAAAAATGAGCCTTTTCGGGCCCATTATATTTATTCAAACACAAGCGGCTTCCTTCAGACTTGTTCAATCAAAAAATTCAAAAAGAGTGATTGAACAACAAGCCTGAAGATGATCCCAACATATGATCAAAAAGCTCCTTGTATAATGTATAAATAAATAAAATTCGCTCCGTTTTTTTCCTCACAGTTTGAGGCCCATAGTGTGTTAATTTTTAAAATCAGAATATACGAAAATCGAAACCAGCCTTAGCATACATATGTTTAATTAGTCAAGATTATCACAATTAATGGCCTATTTTTTAAACTCTTTTCGGCATCTTAAATATCTATATATATAATAGCGGTGTGTCCGTCTGTCCGTCTGTCACTCTCTGTTAGACCAACTTTCCGTTGGAATTTTGAAACAAAATTTTGCAGTCTTATAGAGGACGTTATGGAGAGTCCAGGAAAAATACTCGTGTCCCGAAATTACTATAACTTTTTGAGTTATTAATTCCTAAAGTTACAATTTCTCCCATAGGAAATGTATAGAGAAATATTTATGTATTCTTTGCATTTATGTATTCTATGAATGTAAACAAGCAGGCTCTGGATTGGAATACGTAGTAATAATAATTTCCTTCGGGGCTTGGTGTAGGGGTTAGCGTGCTAACCTCGTAATCCAAACGTCGCGGGTTCGGACCCCAGGCAGTCCGATGATTTTATTTAAGGCATTTGGATACCAAATGATATTTGTTTGAGATGTAATAGCGTATTAATAATATTGTGTTTAAAGATTCAAAGATTTTAAAATAAAAACTCTTTTCTTTCTAGAATGAAGTGGTGGCTTGTGTTGGCCCCTCGGCTGTTGCGCGATTTCGTTGCTTGACGCGGCACCAACACAATCACAAGCCTCCTCTGCATCGTCAAAGTTAAATAGTGTTGTCAGTGATACGAAAACAAGACAAGCCGCCGTTGTACCAGCAGCACCTGCTGGAACACAACCAGTAGCAGCTGCCCCTGAAGACGAGGACGACGACGATGATGATGATGATGATGACTTAGGTATTGGCGACGAAGATGATGATGACGATGACGATGAAGAAGGTGGAGAAGATGATGATGACGACGACGATGATGATTATGATTTCGAACGGATTTTTGATGATATCCTAGGCGGTAAGTTTCAAAAATGTTTCGTGATTTCTGTTTTCCTTTTTTTTTTTGTTATTCTCAATTAATCTTCATTCATTCTTTAGAATGGATTTAATTTAACTTTTGTGTTCCAAGAGAAATTGAAAAGAAAACTCTTAGCATATATGGCAAAACAATTAGGGAGATGAGTCAGTGCATGCCAGCCAGCTGCTTTTTATTTTTTAAGTGAAATTCTCGCTTAATGCATTTTCATTTCAAAAAATTAAATTAACAAAAAACAACAACATAAGTCATAATTATTTTAGCATTCTGTTTCTACAACATGCAGGCGATCGTCTATGGGCCCCACGCTTTTTTAGGGGCCCTTCAACATTAGTGTTTTTCCAACCCTTTTTAGCATCTGAGGCCATTCCTCCGTCGCTATTTATTAGGAACCGACCGGATATTCGGTTTCGATTACTCTTTAGGCCAGTTTCGGCCAAAAATCCTGGTTTCGGTTTTGGCCAAAAACCTGGCTTTGTAAAGATGGGATGAGACTCGCACGCAAAAATTTTTACCTTAAAAAATTTCCCCGCCCGGTGGCAAAAATTAAGTCTCCCCGCAGGGCGGTTTTGCTAAGGAAAAGGCAGAGGGAAAAGTAAAATTATATGAATTTTGTAGGAAATACATGTTTCGGTTTCGGCTGAAAATCTTGTTTCGGTTTAAATTGATTGCCATTTTGTCGAGGATGCGAATAATTCGAGTTACTATGTTTTAAGAGAGAAATTTAAGGAGAAAATATTTTATTTTGAGAACAATAGGATTAATGTACTTATAATATACTTTCATAGCGGTTTTTAGCGAATCAATTAAAT
>JAKCPI010028726.1:0-34933 GCA_023213315.1 Euborellia annulipes | reverse complement strand
TATTCAAATTTCTGCCATTTTTCTGATTCTAATGATATGCTACACTTGATATGTAATTTTTTTGTAATTTTGTAAAAAAATCTTTTTGAATGCAAAAGCGTCATCCGCCATTTTGGTCAAGGAATATCAATTAATTAATATTATAATAATAGAAGATGTGTGAGATTTTAATTATTTAATTAAATAATTATTTATTAAAAATTTTTTTTAATTGTGAAATAAATAATATATTTAATTATATAAGATAATTTTTATGAAATGTTATAAATAACAAATACAGGTGTGAAATACTTTTGTGAGAAGGTTTAGATATCAAAATTAAAATATCCAATTTATCTACATTTAATTAATCAACATTTATATATGAAATTTATTGAAAATTGGTGAATAACAGATTTCGAGATTATTATTAGAAATTTGGATAACATATTTTTTATTGTAATTATATATTGTTAAAATTTCTGCGATTTTTTCAGATTCCAATGATATGCCACACTTGTATGTAAATTTTTTGTTATTTTTGTAAAAAAAAAAATACATTTTAAATTTAAGGGGCCATTTTGAGTTCCCAAAGAATATAAATTATTATAATAATAATAAGAAGAAATGATGAAATTTTAATTATTTAATATTTAATTTAAAAAAAAATAAGTATTTTTTAAATTATTGAAATAAATAAATATTTTTTAAATTATTGAAATAAATAATATTTATTTTGCTGTCAATTTTTATAGTTTCATAATGAGATCAACACAAGGGGGGCTTTATTTTGTCTACTTCTATTTAAATAAAAAAATATCTCCTTTAACATTAACGAGACAGTTTAAGCGCTCGTCTATTTTTGATACCAATTATTATGTCTCTGCATTTTATAGCTAAATTTATCGTTCTTAATCATGTTTGATGGCATGTTAACTCCGAATACATCGTCTCTAAATTTTACACTTTTTTTTTGTGTGCGCGAGTATCGTATTATGACTAATGAGAAGAGATAGTTTGTTAAAGGATCAAGTCTGTTTGTAATGAATTGTCTGATTATTATGTCATCTTTTTTTTATAATAGAGAGCTAATTTTGGTTTTTATTTATGGTATATCTGCTATACGTTACAAAAATAAAATTTTATTAATTGATTTTTTCGCCATTTTCCGTTTATAAATTATACCATGCTATTTTTCTGAATAAAATGATATGTCACAATTATATATAAATTAATTTTAACTAGACAAAATATTCATTTTTTTAAGTTGAGGCGAAGAGGCGTCCTCCATTTTTGAAAAAAAAGATAAATTAATTAATTAATATTGTAACAATTAGAAATTTGAGACTTAATTATTAATTAAAATATAAAATTATTTTCGACTATTATTAAAATAAAAACAATTAAAAATTTTTTTTAATTATATTAATAAATTAGAATTATTTAAATATTAATTTAGAATATTAGTTTGTTTGTCGGGGTTAATCTCAAAAAGTACTTAACGGATTTAAAAAATCATTTTTCTATATGATAGCTGAGGTCACTGTAAATAAGAGAGACTGTAATTTATTATTTAGATAAAAATTTGAAAATTATTTTTTTAATTTTATTAAAAATTCTTAATTAAATACGTCAAAAGAGTTTTCTATCTCCCTCTTCTTTTTTGATAAAATAGAAAAAAAAAGGAGAGTTCAGTTTGCTAACTCTGTGGGTGGCAATCAATTGATTGCTTACGTTAGAGTGAAGACGTCATCTGACAGAATGCCAATATATCATCATTTATTTATTAAAAAAAAAAATTAAATAATTTTGCAAATATGGCAAGCGAATGAATGAATGGAATTTAATTTCGAGACTTTTACTTCTAAACACCCGAAAAGAGTTTTCAAGAAAATTAAAATCTTAGTGAAATTATCTACATATTGAAAAAAACCCGAAGAAAATCCGTCATGTAGTTGACGAGTTATAAAGAATTTAAAAATTAAAATAATTAAACATCACATTTATTATTTGATTATTATTTATTATTGTTATTATTTATTATTATTATTGTTATTAATTTATATTTTTATTATTTATTATTACTTTTTTTTTAAATTAATTAATCCAGTGATGAATTTTTTATCTATTAATTCTTAAAATGTTTAAACTAGTCTAAACTAATTAATTATATTCTTTGCTTTTATAATTTCAATTTAAAAAAAATGGCGGACGACGCTTACTTAATTTTTTCACTTCAAAGAAAGAAACAATTTTTTAACCAAATTATAATAAATTTAAATCCAAGTGTGACATATAATTTTAATCAGAAAAATGGCAGCTTTTAGAATATATTTATTCAAAAATATGATATTAAAGAGAAAAAATTGATTTATTCAGTTAAAGTTTGAAAGAAATTCATGTATTTATGAATTGTTTTTTTTTTTTTTTATCATTACATTGGTATTTAAAAACATCTTTGTTAGTTATAAATAAAGGATGATGATTTCATTAATATTCACATTCCAGAAGTTTTATTAAATTATAATTTATTATTATGATATGACTAAAGGAATTTTTCTTCTGGTCAAAGATCAATCAGCAAGTCTTTCTCTCTTTCTATGACCTAATAAAGAAATAATATTTCCTATCCATTATCAATGAATGAATTCAATGTCTTTTGTTTGCAATCAAAATTTCCACTAAATCTTTTAATAATGGAAAACAATCAAGATGGTGTTGATAGAATACCAACGCTATTTTAAAATATTTTTTAATTGAAAACTTTGGACGAACAACCGCCTGAAATTCCAATAAAATAAACCATCGATGTAAAAATCTCTATATTACATTAAAAAAAAAAAACTTCGCTGAGTGTGTTTGAACCCAATGCAGTCCGATCGGTGATTTTATTTAAATAATTTGGATACCACTTGGTAGAAATAAGAATTTGGAGATTGAGATAAAAAGACAAAAATACATTCTAGGGCTATATTATAAAATACGATCCCAGCACCTCCACTATAAAATACGATCCCAGCTCCCCCCCCCCCCCCCCCCCCCAAAATATTACACCTCCACTATAAAATACGGTCCCAGCACCTCCACTATAAAATACGGTTCCAGCTCCTCCACTATTTAATCTGAAATATTTATGTATAAACTATTATTTTATATTATTTGTTGTTACCGGTATTTCCTTTTTTATTTAAATTAGAATAATTACCTGTTTTATTTTTTTTAGATATCTTAAATGAATTTTGCCAAAAAATAGCCTTAAATTATTAATGTAAATTAGCTTCTCATTACAAAAAATCTCCAGTGGCCATGTTCGAACCCCAGGCAGTCCGACCAATAAATAAACCCGCTTAGAGGCACCAATCCTCGGTGGCTAGGTCCAACAAACACTACAAATTTTAATACAATAACAAATACAACAAAACAAAAGGAAAAATAGAAATGTACGCCCATTAACAATCAACATGTTCATCCATTTCCATTGAAAGAAATAAAAAAAATTATAATTATCAAAAAAAATTCACGCAAGCCACTAATTTGGATTAAATAAATATTTGGAAATTGAGATAAAAGACAAAAATACATTCCAGTTTTAAATTATAAAATCCCAGCTCCTCCACTATATAATCTGAAATAATTATGTATAAACTATTATAGCAAAAAAAAAAACCTTCCGGTGGTCGGATTCGAACCCAAGGTAGTCCAATGAATTTAGTTAGATACCAAATTATATAAATAAATATGCTATAACTTATTTATAGTAATTAATTAAAGTTTAAATGGGTAAAAAAGACTTAAAAAAAATAACCCAAAAAAATCCGTCAAATAGTTTCGGAATAAATGCCTTATAAAGCAAAAATTAAAATTAAATCTCCCAATTTTTATTCTATAATTAATTATATATATTAAATTTAAATTTTCTCATTTTTGTTGTCATTTAGAAGGGGAGTTATTTTATTGACTGGCAGCAAATTAAGTGATTATTTTTTTTTTTGTTCGCATGACTGGTGGGAGTGGTTACACCTCCTACCATGTGTGGGGTCTTCTTTCTATTAATATTAATAAAGAAATTATTATAATTACACGAATTAGCCTGAAGCTAGAATGAGTAAGTATCCTTGAAAAAAAAAAAAAATTACATCCTTAAGTAAATATAAATTGCCAAAAAATTGTTCAAACAACAAAAAGATGTTTAAAAAAAGACACAAACAAGAACAATTTTTGTGTTTATTTGTAACTAGATGCGTTGTCCGCTTTAGGCGTGATTTTTTTTTTAAAACAGAATTTTTAAAAGATTTATGTTCTACACACCATAAATGAGATTTCCTAAAAATAAAACCTAGCCTTAAATCAACCTCTAAAAATTCTCTACGCATTAAAAAAAACCTGATGAAAATCAGTCAAGTAGTTTCTGAATACATGTGTTACAAAAGTTGAAATCATTAAATCCCACAATTATTATTCTGTTATTAATAATATATATTAAATTTTTTAAAATTAATATTTCGATAAATTTAATATCTTAAAGTTAAAGAGATTAAATAAATTTTAAAAGTTGTATAAATTTGTAATTTCATCCTTTTCAGACGATAGGTTCTTAAAGTAAACTTTGTAAAAATTTACAAACCAACAAACAAATTACCTGTGTAAAAAAAAGTTCAACTCAATTTTAATTTTTCTCCCAATAAATTCATTAGTTTGTTTATATTTTTTTTTAATTAATTAAAAAATAATAATTTACAAAAATTTAGTCTTTTTTGTCTTTACAACACTATTTTTTTCTATTCTTTATCTTCTAAATGGTTAATGATACAAAAAATTATTTCAAATAAAAGTTTTTCAAAATATTAATCTAAACAAATTTGTTTATGTGAAATATTTTGATAGAATTAATATTTAAAAAGATATTGAGAATTTTTTAAATTTATACATCAAATGAAATAGCTACTTTGTGTTTTAATTAAAAATTTGAATTTCTCAAAATAATTTCTAATAATAAACAAAAATTGGAATAATTAAAATATATATAATTAATTATGAAATAATAATTGTGAGATTTATTTTAACTTTTATTCAATATTTTGTAACACTTGTAACTCGGAAACTACAGGATCAATTTTCATCGGATTTTTTTCAATGGATAAAAAATTTAAAGCTTATGTTTTGAGGGTATGTTTTATTTTCAAAAACACTATAATTATACCATATTAATTTAGATTAGTCATAATAGTGCTTAAAAATATAAAGTTAATTAATTCTTTTTTTTCTTTTTGTTACAGGTAATGTATCTGGCGTTGCTTCTAATAAATCACTTGCTCTAAGTACGTAAGTTTCAATCCATTGACTAAAAACATGTTTGGTTTATTTATTTATTTATTTTTTTTAATTTTTTCTTTTTTTTTCCTCCTTGGGGAAATTCAAGCACAAGTGGACTCAATCAAGATATCTTGAGCTTTTTATTAAACGAACAACGTCTTCTCTCTCTCTCTTTTCTTTTATGCCATATTTTCTTAGGCTTATTGAGCCCTGAGGAGTTGAGACTCGTGGATTTGATTATTCTTCCCCAAAAAGGACGACGCCACTCCCCTTTTTAAAATAACACACACAAAAAAAAAAAAAATTAAGGAAATCAGTCATTTCAAAAACCACTCAAGTCATGGCATCAGGAGAAAATTAGTTGATACATTTGAAATTAATTAAGAAATTGAATGCAAGATGGTATTATTGTAATAAAAACTCGTTTAGTGATAGTAAAATAAATAAATGAATTGAAAATATTCCCTAGAAATCTATATAGGATTTGGATGAAAATTGGCCAAAAAGCGAAACTAACACCTAAGGGGGGTCTCTCCGGGGTCCGCATGCCCCTTAACGCTAACAGGCCGCACACTATCGGCTATAATGTTTTAGAAATAACTGATATATACACAAAGTTTTACCTTTTTGTTGTAAGATTTAAAAAAAAAAATATTTATATGAGTTTTTAAAAATAATAGAAGTAGAAATTATTTATTAAAAAAAATTAAAATAATAATTTTTTTTTCATAATTAAATTTATCGTTTTATTAATTGATTAGCTTCGCTTAGACTTCTTGGGGTTAAATTTTTTCAGAGTGTATTTAATACTTTTACATCTTGATTTTCTCCTTTAAGTTAGCGTGTAATTAATTTTCATTATATAAAAAGAAAATCATAATTTATTTCAGTTTTAGAGACTCTAAAATGAGTGTTTTCAAAAAATAAAGCTACCGTAATACCACCATTGGAAAATTCGCTTCACATTGAAAAAAATCCCATTAAAATCCGTCAAGAAGTTTCAAAGTACATGCGTTACAAATGAAAAGTTAAAATTAAATCTCACGATTATTATTCTATAATGAATCAAATATATTAAAAAGGAAAAATTTTAGAAATTAAAATAATTAAATCTCACAATTATTATTCAATAATTTATGATATATATTGAATTTTATTTGTTATTTATTTGAATAGGGAAAAAGCATTCTAGTGATAAATAATGGTGTAAGAGGTTCACGTAACAAGAGTGTTGAAGGCGCTTTACAATCAAAATGTATCCATTAAATAAACACAAATGAAAAAAAATAATAATAAAATTTAATATATATGATTAATTATCGAATAATAATTGTGAGATTTAATTATTTTAATTTCTAATAATTTTTTTCTTTATAACTTCCAAACTACTTGGCCGATTTTCTTCGCATTTTTTTTAATGTGCAGATAATTTTACGAGGGTGCCATCATCACTTAAATGCACAAAGAATGTTAATAAAATTTACTTGAAATTTATTATTATTATTATTATTATTATTATACTTGGTCCTAGCTTTTTAGATTTACATTTTTACTCTTTTTCTTTGAAAAATTAATCACCCAATTAAAATCCGTTAAGTAGATTTTGAATACATACATTAGAAAAGAAAATTTATTAATTTAATGGGCTATATCTTAATGTTATTATTATTATTATTATTATATAAAAGTTTTTCTCATTAAGATCGTATTTTAATTTTTGATTTGAAAAACGAGATCCCCTGTTTTGTTCGTTAGTTCGTTCCTGAATGACATCATCATCTCTATCGTCGTTGTTGGAAGTGAATGAATCACGCCACACTTCCACATTTGGATCTTTTTTTTTTTTTTTTTTTTGAAATAAAATTGCAAACTCAGAATTCATTGACCCCATTGAGAGAAAGTGTTTTGATTATCATTAAAATAACTATTATAAATCGAATTTTATGATTCATAAATGTGTAAGTGAATAATAGACATTCGTTTTTATTCTTCCTTTAATGGTCGGAGGCCCATAATTATCTCCTCTTTTGCATAATTAGATTTCTTTAATTGCCATTTCACTTTTCTAATTTTTTATTTTTATTTTTTTATTTTCTTCTAAGGGATAAAGCAAATCCACTCTATTATTTGGAAATTGAGATTAAACACAAAAATAACATTCCAGTTTTAAATTATAAAATTTTATAATCCCAGCTCCTCCACCATATATCCCAGATCCTTCACCATACCGTATATTCTGAAATATTTATTTATTTAATATTAATTGTTGTTATTTCTTTTTGCACCTGATCTTCACGTTTTATTTTTTTTATTTTTAGAGAATTTTCGAGAATGCTATTAGTGTCATTATTTCCAGGCCAGGGGTGTGTATACCTCATATGATTTTTTTGAGGGGAGTCCGAACTTGTTTAAATTTTCATTTAAATATTTTTATCTAATTTTGCACTCACAAATCATTGGAGAATATTTCTTTCTCGTTCTTATATATCTTCTCTTTCCCCTCTTATACCTTGCCCCTCTTACTCTCGTCTATCTCCTATATTGACGTATTTGTAGTCTGATTAGCATGATTTGCTTTCTATAATCCCTTAAAAATTAATTTATTTTTATTCGATTTAAATTAATGGCGCCTTCCATGGGGGTATAAATTCGTGAAAAATAATATTAAATATACCATGAGGTCTTTGTCATCTTCTAAGTATAAATTTTTTTATATTTATTTGAGTCAGGGTAGGTGTCATGACGTTGAAACATGTCATAAGAAACCGCAGGCTGGTAAAATATATAGAATGAAAGTTGGGAGATTTAAATCCAATTTTTTTATTTGTAATACATGCACTCTACAACTAGTAGGCGGATTTTTCTTTCTGGTTAGAGGTCATAATTATTTCCTCTTTTGCATAATTAAATTTCTTTAATTGCCATTTCACTTTTCTAATTTTTTTTATTTTCGATAAATAAAACCCACTCTAGTATTTGAAGATTGGGATTAATCACAAAAATGCATTCCAGTTTTTAAATAAAAATTTTATAATCCCAGCTCCTCCACCATATATTTTTAAATATTTATATACCGAATAATACACTTATTTGAAAAATAACATTAATTAATGAGATGAGCCTTCCCCTAAATATTAATTTCTTTATATGAACCCTGTTATGCAATGGTGTGTCAAAGACCAAACATCGAGTTTTGAGAAAATCAACATTAAATATAAATTTTTTTAGGACATATTTCATAAAAAATACTATTAATTAAAGCATTTGAAACAATATTCCGTGCTTAACTCATTTTTGAATTTTTTTTTGTCTTTGACACACCATTGCATAACAGGATCCATATATAAAAGTTGAGAGATTTAAATTTAATTTTTATTTAGACTGTGCAACTAGTAGACGGATTTTTTTTTAAGTTTATTCAAAATGACGATTAATTCTTTTTTTAAATTAAAATTAATTATTTTTATGTGAAACTCCAAGATTAATGAATGACAAGCGAAAAAATTAAATTACGCCTGATAACTTTTTATCCTTTTATATAAATTTTATTTGCAAAATAATCGAAAACTAATTCCTTATAATTTATAGTACGATCTCTCTCTTCAAATACGTAATTATTATTCCTTCTTCTTTTTCTCTCTCTCCTTCTTAAAATTCCAATAATGTTAAGTCAAGCAGAAAATAATTAAATTGTCCTCTGTTATAAATAAAAAGAGTATTTCCTGATGCAAAACAACTCTCTCTCTCCCTCTTCTTTCTCGTAAATTTCAAGTAATTATAAGATTAAATACGATTTTTGTGGCATCTGAAATAGAATTTATGGAGAATAGTTTTTTTTTCCTTTTTCTAAATTAAAAGATTGCTGGAGAAATTGAATTTGTCTCCATTTATTTCTCAAAGTCAGCAAAAAAGAAAAAAAAATGTTAATACTTTAACTTATTTCTTAATTTAAAACATATATAATAAAATACCCGCAACCCTCTGGACCCTTAGTTCACTTTATGCAAGTTTGCGGCTAGTTTATTATTTAAAAAAAAAGGAAATGACTCTAAATATCAAATTTCAGATCTCTAGCCCATCAGGAAGTGTCTTAAAAAGTACTAATTCACGTGAGGTTTCAAATAAAGTACCTCATTAGTTTAATCTATTTTGTTTGAATTTTAAGACAATTGTTGGCATTAAAAATGGCCCTTAAATATTAAATTTCACACTTCTAACCCATCAGGAAGTGTCTTAAAAAGTACTAATTCACGTGAGGTTTCAAATAAAGTACCTCATTAGTTTAATCTATTTTGTTTGAATTTTAAGACAATTGTTGGCATTAAAAATGTCACTTAAATATTAAATTTCACACTTCTAACCCATCTGGAAGTGTCTTAAAAAGTACTAATTCACGTGAGGTTTCAAATAAAGTA
Source organism: Euborellia annulipes (assembly GCA_023213315.1). Taxonomy (NCBI): domain Eukaryota; kingdom Metazoa; phylum Arthropoda; class Insecta; order Dermaptera; family Anisolabididae; genus Euborellia; species Euborellia annulipes. The sequence goes on along the minus strand of JAKCPI010028726.1, from coordinate 25,226 downwards.
CCTCATTAGTTTAATCTATTTTGTTTGAATTTTAAGACAATTGTTGGCATTAAAAATGTCACTTAAATATTAAATTTCACACTTCTAACCCATCAGGAAGTGTCTTAAAAAGTACTAATTCACGTGAGGTTTCAAATAAAGTACCTCATTAGTTTAATCTATTTTGTTTGAATTTTAAGACAATTGTTGGCATTAAAAATGGCCTTTAAATATTAAATTTCACACTTATAGCCCATCAGGAAGTGTCTTAAAAAGTGACTAATTCTCGTGAGGTTTCAAATAAAGTACCTCATTAGTTTAATCTATTTTGTTTGAATTTTAAGACAATTGTTGGCATTAAAAATGGCCTTTAAATATTAAATTTCACACTTATAGCCCATCAGGAAGTGTCTTAAAAAGTGACTAATTCTCGTGAGGCTTCAAATAAAGTACCTCATTAGTTTGGTCTATTTTGATTTAATTTTATGACAATTGTTGGCATTAAAAATGTCACTTAAATATTAAATTTCACACTTCTAACCCATCAGGAAGTCTCTTAAAAATTGACTATATGTAGGTGAACTCGAAAAAGTAAGCTAAATAAAAAAAAAAAACATTTAATATTAAAAAACTTATTAAAAACGTGTTTAAATTTAAACTTATGGCGGTAGTTTTTGAAAAAGTACAAACTAATGTGTGGCGGGCATATTTGAAATTGATTAAACAATTGAACGCTAGATGGCACCATGGTACTTTTATAATTTGAAAAAAAAAATGGAGAAATGATTATTGCAGACCAATTTTTGTTTATATTCCCCGATCTAAGATGTCTCTAAAGAACGTATTCTTACAAATAGTATCTATATATACAAACAAATTTCACCCCCCTACTCCACCCCCCGCCTCGATTCGTTTATCCGATTAGAAAGAGATGAGTGACAAATATAGATCCATACTTTTATAAAATAGAGATTTTAATAAAACATCAACAACCAGTTGACAAGAGAGAGAACTAATTAGCAAATATAATGGGCCCTATTCATTATTTATTCAAACAAACAACAACAACAACAACATTGTTAATTTTAATTGATTATTAAATGCGCATGGATTGAATGACCATATTAAATTCAAGCACTACTAGTATCGTATTTGACTTTATTGATTTAATTAAAGAATTTTTGACATAACATTAAATAGAAGTTATCTATCTTTAAAATTTTATTTTAGATACTTAATTAAAATGCAATAAATAAAAATAATAATAAATTTAATTGTTAATTTTATATTATTGTTAAAAATAATAAGACATTTAATTATTAATTTTTATTGTTAAAAAAAAAAATGGCGAATGACCACCTCAACAAAAAAATAATTTTTTTTACAAAGTTATAATAATTTTAAATACAAATGTTGCATATCATTATAATTAGAAAAATGGCAGCTTTTAGAATATGGTGTGAAAAAACAAATCTTTATGTTTTACGTAAAGTAAACAAATTTTACTTCCAAATTTGGAGTAGAAGAAACTTTAATTAATTTTATATTCTTTGTGTTTAATTTACAAAAATGGCGAATTTTGCTTTATCTATCAACTTTAATAAAAAAAAAAAATTCATATATTTAACGATTTTATAATTTTAAATACAAATGTTTTAAAACATTTTATTCAAAAAATGACAATTTTTGGAATAATTAATAAAAAAATAATAAGAAAAAAATTTTCTCTTCAGATCCACGTCCAATGTGTCAATATAAACTCAATTTTCTATAAAACCAAATTTAAAAAAATATTTTAATTATTTGTTTTTGTGTAAAAAAAAAGTAATCAAAATCAGCAGAAAATTTATTAAAAAGAATTTCATATTAATCTCCACAAAGAGAGATTTATGTACAAAAAATAAATTTTAATAATTATTTTTCTTAACAGTGATTTAATTAAATTATTACATAATAATGATCAAATAATTTATTGTTTAAAAAAAAAAATAAATTTAATTATTAATATTCTAATAATTATAAAAAAAAAAACACTGATAAAATGGCGGATGACGCTTTCCATCTCAACAAAAAAATCACTTTTTTAACTAATTTTAAATTATTTTAAATTCAACTGTTGCATATCATTTTAATCAGAAAAATGGCTCCTTTAAGAATATGCAATAAAAAAATTTATGTTATATAAAGAAAACAAATTTTTTTTTTATCTCTCCTTTTTAATAGATGGTCATTTTATATTAAAGCATAAATAAACATGAGATCTTGACCTATACTGATTGAAAAGAGGATATTAAAAAAAAAAAAAAAAAAAAAAAAAAAGCGAGCCTTTAAAAAAGATGAATGGTCAAGAATTTGTATACATAAAACGGAAGAGAGAGGGAGCCATTCATTATTATAAATGGATGCTTTACTTGTTATGGTTCGTCGCTTTTTTTCAAAAAAAAAAAAAATCTTTTTTTTTAATATAAAATTAACCAACTTTACTATAATTTATTTCCTTCTCAAAAAGAAAAACATCCATTCATTAAATGAAATGAAAAACAAATTTTTCAAATTGTAAATAAAATTTTATCTCAAAATTAAATAGAATGTATTTATTTATAATATTATTACATTAGCTACAAAGCCTAGAGATAGCATAGTTTTTAATTCAATATTTCGTTAAAATAATAAAATTTTGTATGTTCGTCTCCAGGGTCGTAGACAGACTTGACGGGCCCCGTGGCTACATAATAATACGGCCCCCTTAAAGTTTTTTTTTAGTATTGTGGCCTTCATGCCAACAATTTTTTAACACAGTTTTTGACAACATTTTTGAAACACTTATTCATAGTTTACAATATTTTTTTAAATAAAAATGTTATTTAAAGATTTTTTAAAATTTCCTAAACATAGGGTTACCATAATTTATCCGCACAGACGACTACCGGCCCGAATGGGGGTATGGAATTTTTTTTGAAAATTTGGCACTGAAATCTGCGTTTTTAGCTATCCTGAGAAAGAATCCTTGGTAAAATATTACCAAACTTTGCTTTGGGCTTAAAGGGCCCGGGCCCCCCCCTCAGGAAAAAAATTTAAAAAATCTCAACATCGAATTTTTGACATGATCGCAATACTTTCTCTCTCTATATATATCTCATATAGGGTAAGGGAAAGTAAAAAAAAAATTATTTTTTTTTTAATTAAAACTTTAAGATTTGAGATTAAAGGGCCCGGGGCCCTTCTGGAAAAAATTTCAAGAAAATAATTTTTTTATTGAAATTTTAACAATGAAAATTATTTTTTATTAGAATTTTAAGGTTGAAACGCAAAATGCCCGGGCCCCGGGGATATAGCCCCCCTGCACCCCCCCCCTGTTTGCGGCCCTGTTCGTCTCTTAAACCAGTTATCGTATTAGGATGAAATTTTTCTATGCATTGAAGAAAAATCTCTAAATTCATCTATTTTTATTTTTTAAATAAATTTTCGTATTAAAACAATTTTTTTTATTTTAGAGTTTAGGCTAGAGCCCTGCACGTTACATTCTGATGAATGTAAACAAAAAATTAAAATGTAAACAAGTGGAAAAATTTTTAAAAGACCGCAAGTTCTAGGGACCAAAACGTATTTTTCCCTGAACCAGTTTTTTATGCTGAATACGTATATGTAATTATTATTTTTCTACGACCTTTAGTTCAGGCCGTAATTTTTATGGGTACAGACAGACAGACAGACGGACACCGGAATTTCTGCATAAACTCTCTCCCTTAGTACTACGTACAGTGAGAGCTAAAAAAAAATTCAAAAAACATACCATAAACCGTTAAAATAATAGTTTGTCGCGCATTGTCTCCTAAATCAATTATCGTATTAGAATGAAATTTTGTATACATTAAATAAAAACCTGTAGAAAAAAAGAGAGCATAGCATTTAATTCAAAAATTCAAAAACAAAGTTTTAAAATTTGTATTTTTTTTTTTTTTTTTGTTATATTTTATTTTATTTTATTTATTATTATTATTTTTTTTTTTTTTGAATGTAAATAAGAACAAAAATAAAATAAAAAATTAAATTTCGACCAGTGGTGTGAGTTGTGACACACCGGGATTTTCAAAAAACTTACTGTGCAAATTTCAAAATTTGAATTTAATTGAATGGAATAGAAAGAGAGAGAGAGAGAGTTTGAATTAAATAGACAGAGACTCGTGTATGACCCAGAGCTCGGTTTTATCACTTGACGTAGGTCACTGTCATTCCCCCTCTCTCTCTCTCTCTTTTCATTCGTATGGAATATGTTAATGAGATTGACAACATAATTGTCCCGCAAGGAATGCAATCATCATCAAAATACAATTCCGAACAAACAACAACAACAACAACACTATTGTTCCCTTTAAATTAATTAATCTCTCTATTTCTAGAAGAAAAAGCAACGGTGGTTTAATAGGACTAGGGTTTTTTTTTTTTTTGCAAATCAAAATACACAATTTTACAATAATACTTCATTTCTTAATCTTCATTAATTTTAAATATTCGGTTAATTAAAATTGATAAATAACCTTAAAATTATTTGACCTTGAGAACACTTTGTAGATCAACTTTTAGTTTATTTTCATTTTTGATACCTAAGTTCCGAGATGGAGATTTTTCTTTTGACAAAATTGGAAAAAACTAAAAGAGTATTATATCTCAGTGATGTCAACTTGACCATTACTCAATAAAATGGTATACCGACGGATCAAAAACATCTGAAGGAACAGTTGCCGGAGGGTATGGGCCAAGAACCAAATACTCCGAACCAATGGGGTGCTACCCAAGAATCTTCCAAGCAGAAGTATGTGCAAAAGAAAGATGTGCACAACTCAGCATCGACAGGAAATATACCTGTATACAAGAAAACAAGTATTGCCATACTGTCAGATAGCCAGGCTGCAATAAAGGCGTTGAATTCTTATGAAATCAGCTCTAAAACAGTCTGGGAATTAAATGAATTAGGGAGAGAAAATAGGGTTATTCTCCACTGGGTTCCAGGACACAGTGAGATGGAGAGCAAAGAAGAAGCAGATAAGCTTGCAAAAAGGGGATCAGAAACACCAGAGCTATTTAGCGGAATTGGGATGAACACCATCCGAGCGACTCTGGATTCAAAGGAAAAGTACGAAAGAGAACGGCTATGGAGAGAATATCCAAAACTGAGACAACCCTCGGGACATTTGACCATAAAAGAACTGCGGACCGCCTGAAACTCAGTAAGAACAAGTCGAGAATACTGACAGTTTTCTTAACAGGACACTGCAGACTCAGGGGACACCTGAAGAAACTGGGTCTTGAAGAAATTGACATATGCAGATTCCGTGAATCAGCAGAAGAGACCCTCAAGGATTGTGGAGCTCTGATCCACAAGACAAGAAGAATATGGGGAGCATATTGTCTGTCATCGAAGGACCTTCCATCCTTAGAACCAAATCCTTCCTTCCATCCTTAGAACCAAATCCTTAACTTTTTGGAATCCACCGGACTGGAAAAGATACTCTGAACGGGGACTTATACAGTAGGAGGATGATACAAAAGGGGGCACAATAGATCCGGGAGGTCGCAACACACACCCCTCGAGCGAATCTATCTACCTCAGTAAAGTACTAGTACTCGAAATATCTCAAAGACAAAACCTAGTTTAATTTCATATTGGTACTTAAAATTTGAAATAAATCAGAGTGAATTTTTAAGAAAATTAGAAAAACTAAAAAAGTACCTCAGAAATGTACTACTACTACGACCCAAAGACAAGAATCGTGATACCACAAATAAATATTTAAAATTTGAATGAAATCTGTAAAGAAAATTTCGAGAAACGTGGAAAAAACTAAAAAAGTACACCAGTAAAGTACTAGTACCCGAATTTTCCTAAACACGAGACCTAGCAGAATTGCATATTTGGACTGCAAATAGTATATATTTAAAATTTGAAAAAAATCTTTAGAGCCGTTTTCGAGAACTGATATGCTTACATATAAACCAACGTACATTGCTTGTTTAATAGTATAAGATAAGATAAGATAAGATAAGTTTAAATTAGATTTTAAATCTACAAAAAAAAAAAAAAAAAACTCATTCAAATTATTATTTTTCAAACAAATAAAATATTAAATAATTATCAAGAATGAATAATTATTTTTAACAATTACTAAATTAAATTATTGCATAATAATAATGATGAAATAATTAATAATAAAAAATTTTATTTTGAAATTCCAACTGGAAATTGGTAAAACAGAGCTTGACAGACAGATCTTAAAAAAAAAAAAATTACAATTTTTAACAGTTATTTATTTCAATTATTGTTTAATAATGATTATTAAATAAATTTATAATTTTTTTCTTTAATTTTATTGTTATTTTTTAATTTTAATAAATATTAATTTAATAATTAATTATTTCAACATTATTATACAATAATTGAAATAAATAACTGTTAAAAATTTTAATTAAATTTTATTTTTTGAGAATTGCTGGTCAGTCCCACTCTCTCTTTGTTTCCTTATAGAGGACATTATTTAAAGCCTAGGACTTTAGTTCCTAAATGAGAATGTTCAAAAAATCCTGAATTTTCTTATTAGAAAACATTGAATCCATTTATTTCACTTATTTATGAAAAAAAATAAAATATTTCTGAATGAAAAATTAGATAATATATAATTTTTTATTTTCTTTGATTTTCTTAAGAACATATAGATGTATTGTTATTATTAAGGCCAAGAGTAGAGGAAGAAGGATCTCGTGTGGGAATTATTTCTCATCCGTTCCAGATACGGAAAAACGCACAGTTATGAATATAAATTGTTAATATTACAGGTTATAATTACTTATTACTTGGAATTGAAAGAAATTAATGACTGAATTCCTTGGCATTATTTATCAACGTGAAATACATTTCAAATTTACTGTTTGTTGTTATAAGCTAGATAAAAAAAAATTAAGTATAATCAACATTTGCTGTACATTTCATTAATTAGATCCCGTAATTATTAAAACTTTAATAAAATTAATTTAATTTTAATTAGTTTTATATTTTTTGTTTATTTCGAATTTAATTATTAAATTTCGTAATAATCAAATTAAATATTTATATTATTTCTTTATTTTAACAATATACATAGATCATCGACAATTAAAAAAAAAGAAACTTTAATTCTTTGTGATTTGATAATAAAAAAAAAAATGGCGAATGACGCTTTCAATATCCACTTCAACAAAATAACCATAATTTTAATTATTTTATAATCAATTTAAATACAAGTGTTGCATATCGTTTTACTCAGAAAAATAGCAGCTTTCAGAATATACTATAAAAACATAAGATATTTTAAAAGAAAACATTTCTCTTTGATTAACTTACATCTATAACGATTTCAATTCATTTTATAAATTAGATGAAATTTTAGTTTAGTTAAAGAGGACGTGATTGTTTTGATAAATAGTGTTTTATTAAAACACTTTGTGACGTTCTTAATCATGACTGGATAGTTTTTCTTGCCACGATTTCTTTCTTTCTTCTTTTGTTGTTTATTTTCTTTTCCTTTTTTTTTTCCTCCTCCCTCCGATTGCAAATGACGGGAAAGACGAAGGCATAATTGGCTATTGTTCTATCTATCTATCTATCTTCTATGGGATCAATCGATTGATCAATGAATGAATGACTTGATGTGCAAAAAGATACGAGTTATTTATTTATTTTTTATTTTTTTTTTAGACGCACGTGCAAAAGATTGCAAAATGAAGTCAACTGTGAAATAGAACCCCCTTCACTCTTTTCTATGAGGAGGGATTTGCAATTTAATCGAAAATTTGAAAAGTTAATTTCACTTTAATTTTGTTTTTATTTTTAAATTTTTATTTAAATTTCTTTTTTTTCTCTATTGGCCCGTGATTTATTGAAGGTATATTTTGGTATCGATGAGAATCGGGGGACGTTCCACACGTTTTCTTGAGGCCGCCCATCCGAGTTTTCCCCCTATTTGGCATTGCTTTTTATATTTCAAATTTAATTTTTTTTTATTTCAATTAATATTTATTCGTTATTTATTTATTTATATTTTTGTATTTATTTATTAAATTTATTTAAACACATTTTCTACATCTGAACTAAAAATTCAAGTTTAAATGATAATTAAATCTCACAATTGTTATTCTTTAATTGATGACATATATTAAAATATCTGATGGACTTAATTGTATAATTTATGCAGGTAGATCGAGTGTTCTTTATTTTTATTGTACAATTTTGGATGAATGCTAACTCTCTATTTTATAGGGTTTCCTCGGAGTGTTTCCCTCTATACCCGGAGATAGACAGGGGGTCCCTCTCTTTTGTTTTTATAGACATAGTAACGTCAATAATCCCTCTGGGCTATTTAAGTGATGATCGCTATAATATATATTTTTTTTTTATCAAATGAAAATAAAATTCTTTACAAATTGCAAAAAACCCCATCAAAATCGGTCAAGTAGATTTGGAGTAAATGCATTACAAAAAATAAATAAATTAAATTTTAAAATAATTAAATTTCACAATTATTTTTCAATAATTAAAGAAATATAAATTTTTAAAATATTTTATTAATTAATTTATTTAATAAAAAAAAAAAAATTTATTAATTTTGATTGTTTAGAATAATTTTTTAACCTTCTTTCTTTTTGTAATATATTATACTGTATAAGCTTATACCAGGTAAACTCTGAAACTACTTGACTGATTTAAAATCAATTTTTTTTTTTTTCAATGTATAGATAATTTTTAGATGATTATTTTGGAATAATTAAATTTTAATTTTCCAATTTTCTTTCTGTTTTTTTTTTTTTTTTTTTTTTTTTTTAATATTATTGTATATACTCTGAAACTACTTGACGAATTTAACATCGATTTTTTTTTTCATACTTTCCAGATGTTTATTTTAGGCTAGGGATAAACACATGTAGGGTGTCTAAAATAAAAAAAAAAATCTAATTTAATGACTATAACCCAAATTAAAGATCGATATTAAAAATAAAATAAAATTATACATTTCTTATAAATAAATTATGTATATTTAAATGATATGATCGAGTGTAAATGATTCATATATACGTGTGCGTGTGTAACGGAGACAGACAGACAGACAGTCATATATCTCCATAAATGGTAAAATGAGTGAATCCATCCGTCCTTGGGTGAGAGAGGAATGCAAAGCAAAAACAGAAAATCCAGATCAAAGAGAGAGAGAGACCTTTTAAGGAACTCTCTCTTCTCTTGAATCAGATAACGGATCACTCATTCACTCTCTCACTCATCCGGATTTGGTTTCATTAAAAATTTGTTCTCTTCTTTTGAGGACTAATTTATAAAAAAATAAACTTTCTTTTTTAATTCGGCGGTATTTTATCACTTTACATATACAGTGTGTGTGACTGATCGCACAGCACACAACTTTTTTTTATCTTCGGTAATTGAAATTCCAAAATAACTATCTGTAAATTACTTATATATATATTGAAAAAAAATATTTGGTTAAGTAGTTTCAGAGTAGGCCTATATAATAAAATGTTACAAACAGTAAGTTAAAAATTATTTCAAACAATCCAATTTTGAAAATTTATTTAATTCAATTAATTAATAAAATATTTTAAAATTTAAATTTATATTTCATTAATTATAGAATAATAATTGTGAGATTTAATTATTTTACAATTAAGTTTTTACTTTCTCTTACCTATGTATATATGTAATATATATATATAGAGAGAAAGTATTGGATTCATGTCAAAAATTCGATGTCGAGATTTTGATGGATCTTCACGTTTTGAGGTCCCCTGAATCCAAAAAAGTGGTTTTCGCGACATGGTCTGTCTGTGTGTGTGTCTGTGTGTCCGTGTGTCTGTGTGTCTGTGTGTCTGTGTTCACTTTTAAGCATGAAGGAATTGAGCTATGAAGCTGAAATTTTATATTTAAGTTAAACATCCCCCGGGACCGGAAAAATAAGCTTTTAATCAAAATCGGCCAAAGAGTACTAGTACTTTACTGATGTACTTTTTCAGTTTTTTTCGATTTTCTCAAAATTTGCTCCAACGATTTTTTTTTAATTCAAAAATCAATTATTTGTTAGATTCTCTATAAAATGTATATTCTCATTTTGTGATTGAAATCTTCTGAAGACCACTTTACTCTTGTTCTCCATAGAAAAGATAGAAGAAATGGTTGCCATGGTAACAAAATATAAATATTTTCCCATACTTATAAATTTTACATCTTGAAAATCGAATGTACCGTACTGTCGGAAACTAAATACATGTCGACACAAAAAATCTGGTGTGACAAGCACAGAACACAACTTTCGATTACCGAAGGTAAGAGAAAGTTGTGTGCTGTGCGCCAGTCACACCAGATCTTTATATTTATATAATTCGAATATTTATTAATTCAAATACCCGAAAAAAGAGCCGTCGGGAGTTGAACCACGGATCCACCAATTTGTACTCGGTAAAAACTGAGTACAAATTTACCGAGTTTATCGAGTGAATCCGTGGTTCAACTCCCGGTGGCACTTTTTTCGGGTATTTGAATTAATAAATATTGTAATTATATAAATTTCCTTAGCGGCTAACATACGCGATATATATAATATCTTAAATATTATTTATGTATTGTAGTTTCTTATTTAGCTTATTTATTTGTGATGAATTTATTCTACTTGACCGATTTTTATGGGCTTTTTTGGCAATTTGTAAACAATTTTTTATGGTTTATTTTCGGTCCGAGAATTTTAAAAACTAAAAATTTTTTTTTCAAACAATTTTCAGGGTAAAATCAGAATATACATTTTAAAGAAGATCTAAAAAAATAATTGATTTTTGAATTTTAATCAAAATCGTTACATCGAATTTTCATGGAAATCGAAAAAAAAAAAACTGAAAAAATACATCAGTAATGTAATATTACTCTTTGGCCGATTTTGTTCAAAAGATTCATGTTACATCCCAGCGTGGTGCCTAACTTAAATATAAAATCTCAACCTCCTACCTCTTTTCGTTCTTGAGATATTTTTTTCCACTTTTTAGGAACGTGTATTTCCATCAAATCTCGACATTGAATTTTTGACATGAATTCAATATTTCCTCTCTCTCTCTCTATATATATATATAAAGGTAATTGAAAGTAAAAGCGCGTCATGATGTGCAAAAAAAAAAAAACATTGTTACGCTTGTATACTGTGACACGCACTAAACCCCATTACTGGAGAGACTTGGCTTTTATCAACAAAATTATAGAAATAATAATAAATATGTGATTTGATTGTTTTTAAATTTAAACTCATTTGCAGGTCTATTCTCTAATAACAGACGTCGAAATTTAAAATAAACAAATAGGTGTTAAAAAGTAACGTGAACGTTAAAAAAACGCTATTCAAAATCACTTCCTTGCCTCAAATAGCTATTCTGTAAGCAAAAACTTTAAAGTCAAAGCGATTTAGTAAATAGTGTTAAAAATTAATGCAATGTCTAGGGGGTGCCTTTAATATTTTAACGTCGTGTTTAAAATAAAAACGGCGGTCTTAACCTCAAAAGTAAGGTTATGATTGTGATAGCTTGGAAATAAAAGCAGCATGTTAACGTCACTGTTAAAATTTTCTTTAGAGAATAGCATTGATTGTTTTTACGTTACTTTTTAACACCCATTTAACGCCTGTTTTTAGAGAATAGACCTGTTGAGGTGTCTTAGTTTTAAAATTTAATTAAACTAAATAATATTGGTTAGAAATAAAAAAAGGAATTGATTTGGCAACACGCAGGTTAAGATGACTGTATTTTTTGTTTTTTTTTGTTTGTCATTCAATGGCTGTGTTAATTGTGTGGTTTGTATTGGAGGGTTGTAGGGGCAGGAGAGGAGGGGGTGGGAGGTGACTCAATGTGGGTCGGTCGCCCAATTAGAATAAAATGAACGAGCTTTTTTTTTTTTTAGTTGGCAAGTCACGATTTTGCATTTCTCTTTGTCTGTGTGTGTGGGTGTGTGTGTGTGTGTTGAACAATAATAACAAGTAATGTCGTCTCCTTTTTTCCTATACACATCAACATAAACCAGACTCTGACGGGCTCCATCAACGTCGAGTTGCATTTTTTTTTTTTTTAAAGAACAAGGTCAAAAAGGTGACCTGGTCTTTTCTTTTGTTTCCATCAGGTGGAAAATCAAAAATTTGTCTGCTTGAGGATATAAAATTAATAATTTATATTAATTAATTTTAACTAGCGGCGATGCCCGCTCTGGAGGAATGATTTCAATAGCATCCCCATTTGGGGATTTAGAGTATTTTACTTCCTCTTAAGAATACAAAATTTCATTTCGAAATTCCAGACATACAAATAGACACTCTGCAATTACATATACAGTTCCAGTAAAAAGTTGAAGACTAACTATATATACATATGTATGTAAAATTTTGGGGTCTAAAATCGATATTGGCAATTCTAGATCGGGGCCAAAATGCCCTAAAAATAAAGGAAGCTCCTTAGCAACCAAGGATCGGGATAATTAATATAATTAACTTAAGTGGGAATAAATGATGAGTTTTTTTCTTTTTAACAAACAATATATTTCATAAAACTAAATAATAATAAAATAAAATGAACTCTGGTTGCCTAAATGCAACCTAAAATACAAAAAGTGGATAAAACGTAAAATTAAAAATACTAAATAAATAAAACTAATAAACTACAATTAAATTTATCAAAAATAAATGTTCAAAAATAATTGCAGTATATTTTGGTGTGGTGGGCGGGTTTGTCGATCCAACTATGGGTCCAAACCAATACCGCACGCCTCCAAAAGGCTCCACCATCCACGTGGGTCTACTGAGAATTATCTCTACCAAATAATCGGATAAATGGAATAAACGGATAATCGGATAATTTCAGTCCGTACTGTTTATTCTTAAAAAAAAAAATGATTTTTCCAAAGAAATCTGTTGATGTAAATTACAAAAAGTGGATAAAACGTAAAATTAAAAATACTAAATAAATAAAACTAATAAACTACAATTAAATTTATCAAAAATAAATGTTCAAAAATAATTGCAGTATATTTTGGTGTGGTGGGCGGGTTTGTCGATCCAACAATGGGTCCAAACCAATACCGCACGCCTCCAAAGGCACCATCCACGTGGGTCTACTGAGAATTATCTCTACCAAATAATTGGATAATTGCGATAAGCGAATAATTTCAGTCAGTACTGTTGATTCTTAAAAAAAATGATTTCTCTAAAGAAATCTGTTGCAAAACATGATGGAATCGGTGGTTGATTCCACCCTTAAACAAAAACATGTGGCCTAAAGAAGCCGCCCTAAAGGCATGTGACCCGCTCGCCGAAGAATCAAGGAAGAAAGTGAGCGAGAAACACCTGAAGAGCTCAGAAGGAGGCAAAGCACAGTCCAGATAAAGAGATAAGCCCTTCCGCTCTCGGTCGGCTTACCTGGGGCTCTCTTTAATTTGACTTAACTAATTTAGAGGCGGGAAGTGTGAACAATATACCTATCTGTCGCGCTCTATTTTCCCGTTTCAATTTCGAAGTCAAATTTTTTTTTTTTTTTTTTTTTTTTTTATATTTTTTTGTTTTTTAAATTTTTCTCCAAGGAATTAATATTTTGTATTCTTTGTATTCATGTATTCTATTAATATAAACAAATCCTCAAGCAGGCACTGGATTGGAATAATAATAATTCTCATAATTAAGAAAAGGCGGAGGTCCGCCGCAGGCGGGTCCGACTCGGCGGAGATTATTTAAAGAATAATTAAATTTTTTGAATGTTTAAATGTGTTTTTTCTAAAAATAAATTCCCCCCCCGTAAAATTTTCTACACATGGAAAAAAAAATCCCATGAAAATTCGTCAAGTGGTTTCGGAGTAGATACGTTAAAGGAGAAATTAAAATTAAATATCACAATAATTATTCTTTAATTATTCATATTTATATTAAATTTTAATTTTTTTTTTTATTTTAAATTTTATATTTATTAAACAATTTATTTTAATTAGAATCGGACATTTTTTAATTCTATTTAATTTTTTTTATTAAAATAAATAATTGGACAAATAAAAATAATAACAATATTATAAATCGACTGAATTTAAAAGTTAAAACAAGTTTTTATTATTATTATAATTTAACACCTAATAAAAAAGAAAAAAATAAATTGAAGGTGTTAAAAATGAATTCTTAGAATTTAAGGCAAAACCTCAAATAAAATTTTATTATTTCCTACTTCAATTTTATTTAATACAATTTTTTTTTTATTTAGGTATAATATTTTCAACTAATTTGCAAATAATTTTATTTTTAGATATTAATTAATATTTTATTTGTTTAGAGTCAGAAATTTTATTTTGGTTTAAATTATTTCAGAAATAGCTGTTTTTTTGTATATATTTGCAATAACAAAAATTCGGGATTGACCGTCTTTGATAAAACCGAGTTTTTATAAATTTGGAAAAAAGTACATCAGGTAACAACAGGTACCTGAATTTTTTCAAAGACGAGCCCCAATTTGTTTTGTATACTGTGAATAGTATGTATGTGAAATTTTAAAAAATCGTTTGAGCGAATTTTGAGAAAATTAAAAAAAACTAGTTAACCCAATTTTTTTCAGACGAATCCTAGCCCAATTTGTTTTGTATACCGAGAATAGTAGCCCTATATATGTAAAATTATAAAAAAAATATCGTTTTTGCGAATTTTGAGAAAATTGAAAAAAAAATCTGGAAAAGCTCATCAGTAAAATGCTATTGTAGTTTATTTAAATTGATTTTAATTTAAAAATTTTAAATTGATTTTAATTTATTTAAAAAAAAAAAAAAAAAACATTTTTTAAAACATTCTAAATCCTGCCATTTTTCTGATTAAAATGATATACAACACTTGTATATAAATTTGTTCTAAATTATTAAAAAAAAGAATTTTCTCGATCAAGTGAAGAGAGTAAGGTTAGCGTCATCCGCCATTTTTTTTTTTTTTTTTTAATTTAAATTCAAAATAACAATAATAAACAAAGATCATTTAATATTTATTATTACCTGAATTTTTTCAAAGATGGAACTATTTCATTTGTATCCCCTGAATAGTATATACACCCTGTATTTAAAATTTGAATAAAAAAAATTGAGCGAATTTTGAGAAAATTCAAACAAACTATAATAAGGTCATTAGTACTTGAAGTTTTCCAAAGACAAGACCTAGTGCAATATCATATTGGTAGACTACGGAAAATAGTATTTTTAAAATCTGAAAAAAAAATTGTTCCGGCCGTTTTGTGCTTACAAATAAATATATAAACAAATTTCTTTATCATATTTAACATTTCAATATTTGTAGTTTATTTGTATTATCGATCCAAAGATATTTCTCAAAAGATGCTGAAAAAAGTGAAATTTCAATTTATTAAAAAAAGAAAAAAAAATATTTATGAACTCCCTGTTACATAACAAATGTTTATAATAATCAAATGAGTCATTTATTTCATGGTTTATTTATTTATCAAACAGATCTTAAATATTATCTGGCTATAAAATTTAATTCACCATCAGGCCTTGTGATTAATGGAAATTCTCAGCTGGAGCCACGTGACTATGGAATTTTATCGCTTATCGCTTAAATAATAAATAATAAATAAATATGATATGGAAGAATAAGAAAAAAGAGGAAAAAAAAAATTAAAATCAATTTAAATAAACATTAAAAGCATAATGAAGTGAAATCAGAGACTTGACGAAATAAAGTGTGACAATATTTTTTTTTATTATTTAAAAAAAAAAAACATATTCTAAATCCTGCCATTTTTCTGATTAAATTGATATACAACACTTGTAAATAAATTTGTTCTAAATTATTTAAAAAAAGAATTTTCTCGATCAAGTGGAGAGAGTAAGGTTAGCGTCACCCGCCATTTTTTTTTTTATTTAAATTCAAAATAACAATAATAAACAAAGATCATTTAATATTTATTATTTCCGTCACTAAGATTGTTGCTGTAAAGCAATGTCAAGCATGGTGGAGTAGGCTGGGAAGTTTAATAAATATATCATATATATACGGTATATATAATGTTTTTTTTTTTAAAAGAATAAATATTTATTAACTAATATATCTAAAAAAAAAATATTGTATCGCCCGGGATTCGAACACTTATCAATATATTTCTAATCCAATGCTCTAGCCACTAAGCTATCAAGCGAAGTCCGTCAAACGATTATATTAGATTACTTGATTTTCTTTAACGGGTGAAATTATTGTTACATAGGTTCGATTCCGGTTCGAGACAATTTTTAATTGTCTTTAAGCTCTTTTCTTTCTTCCTTACTACAAGATCTACTCAGCTATCCACCTCACTCTAATAATTTTTAATTGGTTAACTTTTTTTTTTAATATTTCTAAAATAAATATATTAGCACATATAGATACGAAAAAGTAAAATCTACATATTAATTTTTTTTTTTTTTGCATTTCAAAGTCCTTATGATCAATACATTTTTTACGATCATTTATAATATGGTGAAAACACACGTTAACAATTTTTTTTTTTTTTTTTTTTTTTGTAGGAAATTTGTTTAATGTTCATTCATCAGAAGAGAATTGCGTGCTTTTTAGTTACTTGACCCCCCACCAGTACCATTTCATCTTCTTTTAATGGTCGTTTTCTTTGTGGTCCTGCTGCTGCTCTTAAGAGATCTCTCCTCTCAATCGCCATTAACCTGTAAAAAGGAGGAAGAATCCTTTCGCTCCCCTTTTTTTTCTTTCTTTCTTAGCACTGATATTTATGTAACGGCAAATCGGAGAGAGTCAATCGTGTCTTTCGATAAGAAGTCTAAAAGTAGGGGGAGAAGAAGAGTGGAATCCATTCTAGTGGAAGAATTGAAATCCTAACAAATCCTTATTAAACTCATAAAATCTCGATCAAGAGAAAGGGAGAGGGGGAATTTTATGACCAATTTTAATGAATTATATATACATACATTCTAGCTGAACACTCTGCTTTTAGAGAGTGCTTCGCTTTAAGGCCAATGCCGCACAGTACGGTATTTGAGTCATAGATATCAAAACCACTAATTCGTTTACTGGTGTGAATGTTCGCACAGCACACAACTTTCTATTACTTTCGATATGTAAGTATTTGATTTTTAAAGAATACATAATTGCAAAGAATACTACGGGTGAAATAGTAATTTTTGGAATTAATAACTCAAGAAGTTTTGGAATTCCAAGGCGAAAATAATTTTTATGTAAAATCTCTTTAGGCCTATAAAATTGCATCAAGAAAAGCACGACAGACGGATAGTATATAGATATTAAATAATAAATTCTAATTATATGTATGTAAATTTGCAATTTCTGGTGTTATTGACATCAGATAGTTGGTCCCAGTTGTTTAGCTGTCTCTCATGATGATATCGACACTAAATTACTTGCCGGCTACGGTGTCCCAGTCATTTTGTATTTTACAATTTCTTTCTAAAGGAGGCTTAAGATAACTGATAATTAAGTATTTACAGTATAAATAAAGAAACGTAAGCTATTAATAGAACTGTTTTCTTGCAACTCACCGATATTCATATATATATCGCTAATGTCCGTCCGTCTGTCACCCTCTATTTAGGCAACTTCCCGTTGGAATTTTGAAATGAAATTTTTTATGCTTAAAGAGGACCTTCTAGGGATTACAGGAAAATTATTTTCATCCCGAAATTCTTATAACTTTTTGAGTTATTAATTCCTAAAGTTACGATTTCTCCCATAGGAAATGTATAGAGAAATATTTAGGTATTCTTTTCATTTGTGTATTCCATGAATGTAAATAATTCCTCAAGCAGGCACAATGGGTCGTTTTGATAACTTACCTACCCCAACATTAAAATAGCCTCCCTATGGGGAAATACATGGTGTGTGTCCTTCAGCTATTTTAATGCTGAAGGACACACACCATGTATTTCCAGATAGGGAGGCTATTTTAATGTTGGGGTAAGTAATTTATCAAAACGACCCATTGGAATGGAATAATAATAATTTTCTTTTCATAATTAAGAAGAAAAGGCGAGGGTCCGCCGCAGGCGGGCCCGAGCCAGCTGGCGAGGGTCCCGAAGGAGGGCGGCGCAGCTAGTAATATTAATTTGAATATTTTTGTCCTCTCTTTTATTGCATTAATCCACTGATTGAGAGGGAAAAACAAACAGGGCAGGCAACTTAGCGACTAATGGCTTCTAAATGTATGCACTCGTAGAATTTTTGTAACGTTACGACAGATTTTTTTTTTTATCAAGATTGATTAATACATCTTTCTCTGTCTTTTTTTTTTTGTTGAGTTTAGTTAGTTATCAACATTGACAGATTTGTATTTGGCTACGTGAGCACTTTGCTAGCTAGCTAGCTAGCTGGCTGATTCAGCAAGTAGATACACAGAGTGTGCACGTACTAGCTCACACACACACACATTCACACTTACACGCACCATCATCGATAATCTCGTTCTAGATTTTTTTTTTTTTTTTTTTTTTTTTGAAGAAAAATAATTAATCATTTTCTTACGCTTGCGCCTGAATATAGGCAACCATATAAGCATATCTAGATTGCAAAGAATATAACCCAAGGAGTGTTTCTTTTTTATTATATACTTGTATATAAATGATGACGTTTGTTTTAAATTAAAGTCAACACTGACGTCACAGCGGGTGAAAAAATTTATTTAAAATAAAACAAAATTAGATATTTAATATATTAAAATAAAAACTAACTGTTCATTTTAGATTATATTTAATATAAAAATTCAAAATTATCTTTACATTCCGTTAAAATTGAAATTATTAAACTTATTTTTAGTTAGTTTTTTTTTAAGTGAAACTTTTATTTGATGGCCTCAAATTTTTTCGCTCTTCTATCAGCATGTCGCGTTACAACCCGTGACGTCAAAGGCCGTGACGACAAAATTACGAAAATTGAAATTTAATATACGTATATGACGAATTATACAAAAATAATTGTAAGATTTAATTATTCAATTTTTAAATTGATAAAATATAATTTTAAAAATAATTTAAAATGATTCAACTTACTAAATAAATATTGTTCTCAGTTTTTAAGCGTCTAGTGATTTCTCATTTTCCAATTATTAAGTTAAGATTAAAAACGCGATTTTAATACCCTTAATTGAATAATTTTCTGAAAAATTCAGTTAAACGCCTACGATCCGAAAAAAAATTTCACTTGCATCGTGGTTTCATAAAAACACACAATGATTTTTTTTGTAAATTTAAATAACTTTATTTCGTTCGATTTTTAAGCAAAAGAGCTAAATTATAGAGGATTAAATTTGGAAAGGTATCACAGTACTCTAAAATTGGATCGAAGAATTCCGCGCTTAAATATAGTAATATATTGTCAATTTTTAATAATTACTTTCTCTTACCTCTATATTATGTTAATATATAGAGAGAGAAAGTATTGGATTCATGTCAAAAATTCGATGTCGAGATTTTGATGGATATACACGTTTTGAGGTCCCCTGAATCCAAAAAAAGTGGTTTTCGCGACATGGTCTGTCTGTGTGTGTGTCTGTCTGTGAACAAAATATCTCAAGAACGAAAAGAGCTAGGAGGTTGAAATTTTATATTTAAGTTAGGCACACCGATGGGACGTGACACGAAGCTTTTGACCAAAATCGACCAAAGAGTACTAGTACTTTACTGATGCACTTTTTCAGTTTTTTTCGATTTTCTCTAAATTTTCTCCAACGATTTTTTTTTTAATTCAAAAATCAATTATTTTTTAGATCTTCAATAAAATGTATATTTTCATTTTGTGATTGAAATCTTCTGAAGACCACTTTACTCTTGTACTCCATAGAAAAGATAGGAGAAATGGTCGCCATGGTAACAAAATATAAATATTTTGCCATACTTATAAATTGTACATCTTGAAAATCGAATGTACCGTACTGTCGGTAACTAAATACATGTCGACACAAAAAATCTGGTGTGACAAGCACAGAACACAACTTTCGATTACCGAAGGTAAGAGAAAGTTGTGTGCTGTGCGCCAGTCACACCAGATTTTTTTTTTTCGGTTTTGTAACCTTAAGTAACTTTTTTATAGCTTTTTTAAGTTAAAAGTATATAAATAGAAACTTTTATTCGTAAGGAAGATAAATGCGAAACCAGGAGAATAAAAATAAAAAAATTATTTAATTTCTTTTGGTTGACGTTTCGGACGCCAATCGCGTCTTTCTAAATTTAAAAAAATTTATTTCCCGCTCTATTATAAAACAAAGAAGTAATTCAATCATGAAAACTTTTATTTATTAGCTTATTAGAAACCACTTTTTAGAAAAGGATGAAAATTAGAGAAATTTATTGTTTTAGTGTATGATCCGGGTCAAAATGTAATATTTTTAATTAAATAAATTTGATTGTTATTAATTTCTTTATGTCATTATGTTTAGAATTATGAAAGATTTATTATTTAATCTCTTTTTCTATTTTAAGTGTAATTAATTATTTATACTTTAAAAACAAATAAATAATAAACATAAATTTGATTCAAGTGGTTGTTCAAAATGGCGGTCAAATCCGCCATCTTGAATTTGAGGTTATATCATACATCATAATGTTTAGAAACTCTAAAAAATTATTTAATCTTTTTTTCTATGATAAGTGTAATTAATTATTTATATCTTAAAAACAAATAAATAATAAACATGAATTTGATTCAAGTGGTTGTTCAAAATGGTGATCAAATCCGCCATTTTGAATTTGAGGTTATATCATACATCATTATGTTTATATTATAAACTCTAAAATTGTATTATTTAATCTCTTTTTCTTTTAAAATTGTAATTAATTATTATTTGTACTTTAAAAACAAATAAATAATAAACATGAATTTGATTCAAGTGGTTGTTCAAAATGGTGGTCAAGTTCGCCATTTTGATTTTGAGGTTATATCATACATCATTATGTTTAGAAACTCTAAAAATTTATTATTTAATCTCTTTTTCTTTTATAATTGTAATTA
Source organism: Euborellia annulipes (assembly GCA_023213315.1). Lineage (NCBI taxonomy): Eukaryota > Metazoa > Arthropoda > Insecta > Dermaptera > Anisolabididae > Euborellia > Euborellia annulipes. The sequence continues at coordinate 4,191 of JAKCPI010028726.1, read as the reverse complement.
ATTATATATACGTTATAAAAATTTAAAAAAATACATGAAAAACAAAAAAATAATTAACAATTTGATTTAAGAAATGGCGGTTACGTCCACCATTTTGATTTTGAGGTTATATCAATTTTTTTATTTCATCCATTAGATAAAATAAATTTATTAAACAACAAATATAAATGTAAAATGAGAGAGAATTTTAATTATGTCAACTAATAGTGATTCAAATTTGTATTCTTTGACAAAGAAATATAATTACCACAATATATATGGTATATAGGCTATGTATTGAAATTAATTTTAATCCGAATGGATTCAAAGCTAACTGAAATGTGTTCGGTTGCTATTATTATTAGATTCTCTCGTTAAATCAATTTAATAACAATAATAGAGAAAAGGGTGGGGGTGAGGGGAGGGGAAGTTACCTTTCATTTTAGAGGGTAAATTATATTTGAATAGGAAGAGAGAGAATATATGACTTTTAATTCGTTTTGATATTTAATTAAAAATAGAATGCCATTTATTTATTTATGTAAATTTAAATATTAGCGCCTTTTTTTGTATTTATTTATCTACCTATTTATTATATAATTGTTTATGATTTTTTAAGGATTGACCAAAGAGACAAATATCAAAAATCGTTTGTTCTGTTGATGCAGTACGCCCCATTACTTTAACACTAAGGGGCAGGCGTAATGCTGAGAGACCCCCGAGTGTTGAGATGTCGCTGCTGATAAGCGACTATTGTTTGGTCTTGATAGTTTATTACCGTTTATTTGGTTCACTTTTTACTTTCTCTTACCTATGTATATATGTAATATATATATAGAGAGAAAGTATTGGATTCATGTCAAAAATTCGATGTCGAGATTTTGATGGATCTTCACGTTTTGAGGTCCCCTGAATCAAAAAAAGTGGTTTTCGCGACATGGTCTGTCTGTCTGTCTGTCTGTCTGTGTGTGTGTGTGTCTGTGTGTGTGTGTGTCTGTGAACAAAATATCTCAATAACGGAAAGAGCTAGTAGGTTGAAATTTTATATTTAAGTTAGGCACCTCCATGGGACGTGACACGAAGCTTTTGAACAAAATCGACCGAAGAGTACTAGTACTTTACTGATGCACTTTTTCAGTTTTTTTCGATTTTCTCTAAATTTGCTCCAACGATTTTTTTTTAAATTCATATATCAACTATTTTTTAGTTGCTCTTTAAAATGTATATTCTCATTTTGTGATTGAAATCTTCTGAAGACCACTTTACTCTTGTACTCCATAGAAAAGATAGGAGAAATGGTTGCCATGGTAACAAAATATAAACATTTTGCCATACTTATAAATTTTACATCTTGAAAATCGAATGTACCGTACTGTCGGAAACTAAATACATGTCGACACAAAAAATCTGGTGTGACAAGCACAGAACACAACTTTCGATTACCGAAGGTAAGAGAAAGTTGTGTGCTGTGCGACCAGTGACACCAGATTTTTTTTTAAATTATTTCTTAAATAAAAAATTTATCGATTTCCCTTTCTTTTATTATTTCATGGCAAGTGATACATCACATAATTACAATTCTGTTTAGTGTTTTTCATTTTGGTGGTTAAAAACCCTTTGACGAAAACTTGTTTTTTGTTTTTATATAATAATAAATAATAAAATTTAATATCACAATCACTAAATCGATTTTTATCAAAAAAGAACTGTGGTGCCATCTAGCGTAAAATTTTTGAGTTATTTTCAAATGTGACCGCCACGGTTTTCAGCTCATTTGTATTAAAGAATGGTATAAAATTTGATTTATAAGCTATCTAGTGCGGCTCTGTTCTACATTTACCTATTTGTTGAAAGTTAGACTATAATTAATTTTAATTAATATTAAAAGATACCACTAGATCAGGGGTCGGCAACCTATTTTAAACAGAGAACCATTTTTCCGTAAATAATTTTACAAAATCTTAACATCGGACCTTTATAAAAATATTTTTACTAAATGGAATTATTATAACTTACTTATAAAAATTAAAATATATGTTCAATTAAAAAAAAAAAACTTAGTGTTTGAATCAAAAGGCGGCAGTCTTATATAATTACGTATTTTAATATAAAATCTAATCAATTTCAAACCTATCACATGTAAAATTCATTTTGAAAAAATCATTGTGTGGTTTTATGAAACCACGATGCAAGTGAAACTTTTTTTTTTGGATTGTCGGCGTTTAACTGAAAAATTTCAGAAAATTATTCAATTAAGGGTATTAAAATCGTGTTTTTAATCTGAACTTAATACTTGGAAAATGAGAAATCAATAGACGCTAAAAACTGAGAACAATATTTATTTAGTAATTGAATCATTTTAAATTATTTTTAAAATTATATTTTATCAATTTAAAAATTGAATAATTAAATCTCACAATTATTTTCTTATAATTCATCATATATATTAAATTTCAACTTTCCTATTCTTGTCGTCATGGCTTGTAGCGTCACGACCTTTGACGGCTTGTAACACGACATGCTGATAGAAGAACGAAAACATTTGAGGCCATCAAATAAAAGTTTCATATTTGAAATTACATCAGCATAATACAGTATTTATTTCCTTCTTTCATTTTATTGATCGAATGACGAACGGACCAACCAACGTACAGGTGATTCATTGATGTACTGTGTTTATCATCAAGAAAAAGAAGAAGAGTGTTAGAAAAAAGAGAGTAGATGTCTTGAAATAGAAAAAAAAAAAAAAAAAACATGTTGAAATATTGCTTCTTGGCTGCTTGCTGTTGGTCCTATTATAGAAGGGCACTAAATCAGCTTCCCTTCTTCTTTTTTCTCTCCATCTCACTCACTCAGGGGAGTTTCTATCTGAGTATATACACTCCCTCACTTTGTTTTAAATAAAAAAAAAAAATTACGTACTAATTTTGTTGATTTTATAGGTACGATATTATCAAGTTGTCATACATAGAGGATAAATATGGGGGAATTTTATTTATCAAGGGAAATGATTCCAGAAAAAAATAATAGTGAAATTGTTGTTCGGATAGTACCCCGTAAGTCATAATAGAATCTAAATTTTTTTTTTAATAAAATGAAAAATTTGAATGCATAAATTCATTATTATAATTTAGTCGTGACCTATTATAGTTTATAAGTGTATTAAGTTAATAATTTAATTACTAAAAATAATAAATAAATGATTTTTGACTCAAGTATTTGTTTACATAATATAGATCTGGCAACATTTGCATTTGACAGCTGATTATGTTGATCTTGTATAGTGTTCAGTTGTATTTTATTTATTATATTACAATGATTAATGCAAATCAGTTTAGACACAATGGACGATTTGCGAGAAAAAATATCGTAAAATGGAAAAAAAAAATGTAATTGACAGCGAGAAAAGAGTATTATTTTATGCGACGTTGCCGGACTAGTCTGAGTCACGTGACTTACTTATTTTTTTAAAAATGACTATCATTTTCTGGAATTTTTTGACTTTCTTGTTAAAATATCTTTAAAAGCCTTCGTCAAAAACTTTTGATTTTTTGTTTAACGTATTCCTCGGAAGTGAATTGATAAAATGTAAGTTTTTTTGTTTTTGTATCTATTGCAGGAGTGGCTACATAATTCGATATATGAAAAATTTCATAAACAAAAACATATTAAATTTAGTAAATCTTTGCAAAAACCATTTACGAATGTATTGTAAATTTTCAAAAACCATTTGAAAATTAAAATGAAAATATGTTGTAATTTTTTTTAGAAAGAGATACAATAAAGATATTTGAAAATTAGAGTAATTTTAAAATTCCTATACTGCTTTCGAAAAAAAATACAATTTTTAACGAAAATTACTATACAATGTTTGTAAAATTACAATACATAGGCCTACTCTATTTTTCGGAAAAAATTGTAATTTTAAAATGTTTTTTTGTTGTAAAAAATATTTAAAAACAAATTTGTAAATTTAGTAGATAAGGCATGGTAATCATTTACAAGTGAAATTTGTAAATTTAGTATTCCAAAACACACCAAGTTTTTTTACAGTGCTGTAAACAAAATATCTCAAGAAGGAAAAGAGCTAGGAGGTTGAAATTTTATATTTAAGTTAGGCACCCCTCTGGGACGTAACACGAAGCTTTTGAACAAAATCGGCCAAAGAGTACTAGTACTTTACTAATGCATTTTTCAGTTTTTTTTATTTAT